>VUJU01001920.1:0-12838 GCA_009835225.1 Aphis craccivora
GGGGGGGGGGAAATTAATTAATTAGTAAAAATTAATATATAATATACAATAATATTGATGAATAAAAAAATTAAATTAGGTTTAAAAAAATATATATATATTTTTGAAAGACTATTGAGCCAACCTCCTCGCGGTGTCTACTGGGTAACGCTAATAGGCTTAGATTTAATAAAATATGTTAAATTATGCAAAGAAATAAATGCGCCCAAACGTACTATTATAAAGGGAAATATTACGCCCAAACGTGTTATGGATTTACGCCCAAAAGTGTTCTGTTTTGGGTAAATGCGCCCAAACGTATTTCCCCCCCAAAAATGTCCATCTTAAATTTCAAATTGTCTGTTTGAGTACTTCCCAGGGTTGGACCTATTACTAATATTACTTTTTAATTTCACCTATCTTCTGCCCATAGGTCTAATTATCTCTATACCAAATTTCGTCGCAATTGGTCCAGCTAGTTAGGAATGCATAAAGGACAAACTAATAGACAGACAGAAATTCAATGAATTTAACACACAGTTTGAAACATATAGGATTTTTAACGGACTACGAAGTGGACGGTTTCAGATGTTTATTGGTATATATATATATATACTACAGTGTGTGTACAGTACCTATATCGAAACAGGAGTTACCCATTATAATTGTGTAAAATTACAGACAAATTTGTTAAACGACATAACTAACTTTCTAATACATTGATTAACTCCTAGTAAACTCCAAAACATCAGAAATATTGTGTATAATGTGCTTTTGTAAAAATCATTAAAACCGTACATTTAGAAATTAAGTTATAAATGAAAATGTGTAAACTTTTTAATGGAAATTTATATTGAATTCAGTATCATAGAAATCACGGTATCCATTTCTAACGTCGTCGTTGCCATAGATAATAATATTTTTTTTATTATTATTTGGGTTGATGATAAAAATTAATATTTGATATCACAACAAAAACCCTTTGAAACTACCTGTAAAAATGGCTTAGTAAAAATAAGTAGAATATTGTTGATAGTTAATTTGGTTTACATTAACTAACAATTTACATTTATTAGGTAACATTCAAAAATAAATAAATCCTTCTACACCACGAGTCCACAAAAGTAAGTTATTAATAATAATCATTAACACATGTTTTTTTTTTTAATTTGGCCACAAAATCAAGTACCTAAATACGAAACGATAAACAGCATTTATTGACAATGAATTGGGTATAAGTACCCGTCTGTTTGCCGAGAATGATCAGTCGTCTTCGATAACTCAAGCCTTCAATATCTAGAAGAAAAAAAAACGAATAGTTACTACGACGATTAGACCAGCGACAACTGACAAGTATACCGGCGCCTGTGGTAATATCGATATATCAATAAATTTACGACAATATTATTTCTATATTAATATATATTTTATTATTATATATAATAATAACACCAATACACCATATTATATTACATATTTTATTATTTTATTAATTTACGACAGACAACCAGCTGCCACCACGCCGTTTCCATCGACGATGCATCGTGGGTTTCCTACTTCACATAAGTCGAACTGACGGCATACACCCGGCGAACACCTCTCAGGGGGGGTAAGTAAATCGCATACGGTTCGATCCTGGCTGAACGTCCGTGGTCCGACGAACACCCTCGATGTGCCAAACTCGTCGAACGGTGCCTCAGTCGCAGTGAAACAGGCATCCGCAGTGCGTCCGACATCTCTGTAGTGAAGCCGACTTTAAAATGGTATGTAATAGTATAAGTATAGTAAGTAATAGACTAACGACACGTACCCGGCACCGCAGACAAGATAAGTAATAGTTTAAGTAGGTAAGTATAGAAAATAATAGTTTAAGTATAGTAAGTAATAGACCAACGACACGTACCCGGCACCACAGACAAGATAAGTAATAGTTTAAGTAAGTATAGAAAATAATAATTTAAGTATAGTAAGTAATAGACCAACGACACGTACCCAACGCCGCAGACAAAATAAGTAATAGTTTAAGTATAGTTTAAATAATAGTATAAGTATAGTAATAGTAATAGACCAACGACAAGTACCCGGCGCCGCAGACAAGATAAGTATAAGTGGAATATGGCTCCTGGCGATACCACTATAAAAAAAGCGCGCTTATGCTAATACCCCTAGGGTGGTGTGGAAATTTAGCAATCCTAAAAAAAAATCACTTGTCATCAATAATAATTATGTTTGTCGGAGCCATTTATTAGTTAAGAAAAAGTGAGTAGGTATAAATATATTTTATATAAATGTATAAATCAATGTGTGTTTGTAGCTAATATACCTATATAGTATATACTCAATATATACTCAATAACTACTCAATCAATTTAAATGAGAATTTCAGAAATTGTTCTTGGAGGTATCAGGAATATTTAGAAAGTTGTTTGAACCACGATAAAAAATATACTGAATTGTATCTACTAAATCCAATCTCGATTGAATTTATTTATAAAGCGATGTACCTACATACATTGACGCCAATTTGCCCGTAAGCTTAGACATGGTAAAATTACCTAAGCATATTTAACATTAATATTGCATATTAATATATATATATATATATATATATATATTTTATTTTGAAAAAGCAAGTATATGTACATAGACACCTACATAATACATAGTTATTCTGTGATATTCAAATAATATGATTGTATGAAATATGAATACAGAATAGTACCTACTATTTTATAATTTTATTATAGATTAGCTGATTCCGCTTGGTGTTGCCCGTGACAAATTATAAATAATGTGAGTAGATAAAAATTAAAATAAATTTTTTAATTATTTAAATTGTATACAATTATTATTATATATTATTATTATTATGTATGCCAAGTTAAAAAAAAAAAAATTCAACAAAAACATTATTACTTATTTTTTTTTACAACCTTAAAGCAAGCAATTGGGAAAATACTTTCTTAATGGCTCCATATATATCATAAAAGAAGCTATACTAACAAAATTTCATACTCATAGCTTCATAGCTGGGCAATGATGAACCAGTGAGTATATTATTTTATATACCAGTGGTTCCCGAACTTTTTTAGTTTACGCCACCTTAAAATTAAATAAAAATAATTGCGCCTCCCATAAATAAATAAATAACAAAGTTATAGTATTTAAATATACAAATATTTTCATTGTTATGACAAAATAACACGGCTCGCGCCTCCCCTGTCAAGTGCTCGAGCCTCCCAAAGGAGGCGCGCCGCACAGTTGGGAACCGCTGTTATATACATCTATCATGAACTTATACCAAAATTTGAACCCCTTTTCTCGACGAATAAAACAAATAATGCCATTACGCCATAATATTCACGATAACCATACTAAGTTCGGACGAATAAAAAAAAAACAATGCCAATATGAGATCGGGCTACCATAATCGGTGAACGTGAAACCGTGGTTTGAACTTGAGAGTCGAAACCATTGAGTAATGGTCGAAACATTGTACTATAATATACTATTATAATATTATATTATTATACGTGTCACTGCACTAACAGGCTTATTATCGCACTGAGAGGTATTTTTAAATTTTTATCCGGTGGTTTTGACTGTGTGTTGATAGATATACCAAACTATAAATCCCATTTCGATCCTTTAAGACTCTAATGCAAGAACTTAGAAAAATTTTTTGTTAGTGGGTGTCTGTTTTGTAAAACAAAACTGCTGACCAAAATATTTCAAACTTATAGCTTCAGTGGTTCCGGCTTGGTAATGATGAATCAATCAGTCAGGACAAGTTTTTTTGTATTAAAATATATAGATATACAATTTAGGTGTTCAAGTTACAAGTAATTTTTATACTTAAATATGTATTTATAATTTATACTTACTTAATAGTGTTAACACTGACCCTTTTTCCCAAATCGAAATAATTATTAATTCTACAGGTTTATGTCGATAATAATATTAAAACACGAGAGCCGTAAACAAAATACTAGTTATCAGAAAGAAAAGAGATAATAGGTAAATTATTTATATTATTTCTCCAATCTTAAATATACAATTTTGTAAAAGGTTTAAGCCGTTTAAGGTATAATAAAATAAAATAATATTTCATTTATTATATTATTATGGGACATTGTTAAAATTAAATTCACCGCTTTTTTGTACAGTGTGGTAAAAAAGAGAAAAGGTTTAATGATTAAAAACGTACAGTTGGCGTTACTGAACGTTTGATAAGCGACATAAACAATCACGCGGATTTCGTTTCTGATCCGGCGGCCGCGTTCATTTCGTATCTTTTTAATTCTTTTATTTATTTTATAGTTTATATTTTGATATACGTGCTTTTGTACGTTAAGAAACGTATTTATTTTTTACAATATTTATTAGTTATGATTGTTTTGCTTGACAATTAAATATTAATTAAAAAATCTAGAGGATAAAAGAAAATAATTTATCATGGCTGACGCAGCTGCCCGGCAGCTTCAATACGAGTACAAAGCGGTGAGACAAAATTTGGCAACATTAGCGTTAAAATATATATTATTATTTCAGTTAAAATTTAATTTTTATTATTAATTCTAGAACTCTAATCTTGTATTACAAGCTGATGTACGACTGATTGATCGACGTAATCGTGATGAGGCCACAGGTGAAGTATGTTCGTTGGTTGGAAAATTGGAAGGTACAAAGATGGGTGATCGTTTTCAAAGAACCAAACCTGTGAAAGCAGAAGAAAGAAAAGCTAAGTTAGTACAATTTTTTTATCAAATTTTATTATATACTAATGTTTTTAAAATTTATTTTTGTTTTATATTACTCAGGCGACAAAAGCGTGATGAAGCGCAATATGACTTTGCTCGAATGAAAGGAACTACACTCTTATCAGATGGTGTTGATGACATGGTTGGAATTATGTACAGACCTAAAACACAAGAGACTAGACAAACATATGAAGTGTTATTAAGTTTCATACAGGAAGCACTGGGTGATCAGGTTAGATTTTAACCATTAAAATGTCTTTAAATTTTTTAAGTTAGTTCAATTTTTAAAGATAATTATATTTTACAATTTTAGCCTAGAGATATTTTATGTGGTGCAGCTGATGAAGTTTTAGCCGTTCTTAAAAATGATCGTCTTAAAGATAAGGAAAAAAAAAGTGATACTGAAAGTTTACTAGGTTCCTTAGCTGATGAACGATTTGCACTTTTAGTAAATTTAGGGAAAAAAATTACTGATTTTGGAACTGATGAAAAAGGCATTGCTAATACGGGTAAACTTAAGTTCATGTTTATTTTATACATATTTGAAGTTATTTTTTGAAATGTAAATTATTTGTGTTTAGAAGATAATATTGATAAAACATATGGTATAAATGTTCAATTTGAAGAAAGTGAAGAAGAAGATGATGAAGATGTATATGGTGAAATTCGCGAAGGTGATGATCATGAAGATGAAGGTGAAGAATCAAAATTAGATGCTACTATTCATGCAGAAAATGTAAGTTCTTCTGTTGCTACTAATTATATATTATTTTTAGACTTCATTAGTTTATATTTTTAGCTGGACAAACGTTCAGGAAAAAAACCAGTTGAACAAGCTAAAAAAGAAAAAAATTTGCATGCATTGGATATCGATGCTTATTGGCTTCAACGAAGTTTGTCCAAGTATTATAGTGATGCTATGGCATCTCAAGCTAAAGCAGCAGAAGTATTAGCTGTATTGAAAAATGCTGGCGACGATCGTGACTGTGAAAACCAGCTAGTCCTTTTGCTTGGTTATGATTGTTTTGATTTCATTAAAATACTGAAAAAAAATCGACTCATGAGTATGAAAATTTTAATAAGTTAGTTAATATGTATAATATAATTAAATATTTGTACATAAATCTTTTAGTTTTGTATTGTACACTATTGGCATCGTCACAGAGTGAGTCTGAACGTGCAGCATTGCGTAAAAAAATGGAATCTGATCCATTTTTAGCAAGAATTTTACGTCAAATGGATACTAAAGAGGTTGATGATATTAAAGAAAGTAGTGCTAGTGCTGCTAATAAGAAGAGGCGTGCTGCTGATGAAGATGACGATGATATGAATACTGGTGATCCTAAACAACAGGTTGCTGGCACCAGAAAAATTTTGGATTTGGATGATTTAATATTTGCTCAAGGATCTCATTTTATGTCTAATAAGAGATGTCAGCTCCCAGATGGATCATTCAGAAAACAACGCAAAGGTAAATGATCGATAATTTATTCATTATACAGTTATTCATAATTATGTTTTGTATGTTTTAAGGTTATGAAGAAGTTCATGTGCCTGCATTAAAACCAAAACCTTATAATCAAGATGAGTCTTTAGTACCCATTGACAAGTTACCAAAGTATGTACAACCTGCTTTTGAAGATTTCAAAACACTTAATAGAATACAATCAAGACTCCAAAAAAGTGCACTAGAATCTGATGAAAATTTGTTGCTTTGTGCTCCTACAGTAATTATACTCTTAAAATATTAATCAGTACATTTAATTTTATATTTTACATTATACTATTTATTTTTAGGGGGCTGGTAAAACTAATGTTGCTCTGTTATGTATGTTGAGAGAGATCGGAAAACATATCAATAGTGATGGCACTATAAATGCTGATGAGTTTAAAATAATTTATATTGCTCCCATGAGATCATTGGTACAAGAAATGGTTGGAAGCTTTGGAAAGGTATAAAGCACTATAAATTTAGTTATCACTCTCATATTAAATAAATATATATTTATACATTTACATTTTAAAATCATCTAATATCTATATTAATTTTCAGAGATTAAGTAGTTATAACCTAACAGTATCTGAATTAACTGGTGATCATCAACTTACGCGTGAGCAGATACAAGCTACTCAAATTATTGTTTGTACTCCAGAAAAATGGGATATTATAACTAGGAAAGGCGGTGAAAAAACTTTTGTTTCACTAGTCAGATTAATAATAATTGTAAGTATATATCCATAATTTTATAATGATGTATTTTATAGCTAATATTTTTGTTTTAGGATGAAATACATTTATTACATGATGAACGTGGACCTGTCCTTGAAGCTCTAGTGGCCAGAACAATTCGTAATATAGAAACTATACAAGAGGATGTTCGTTTAGTTGGACTTAGTGCTACATTACCCAATTATCAAGATGTTGCAACACTACTTAGAGTTAGTCCTGACACTGTAAGTAAATAGATTTAACAAAATAATTGAAACTATTTGTTTAAAATGTAAATGTTTTTTATAATTTTTACTTTTAGGGTCTATTTTATTTTGATAACTCATTCCGACCAGTTCCATTAGAGCAACAATATATAGGTATAACAGAAAAAAAAGCTGTTAAACGTTTTCAAGTTATGAACGAAATTGTATATGAGAAAATTATGGAACATGCTGGACGTAATCAAATTTTGGTATTTGTTCATTCTAGAAAAGAAACAGGTATATATTAATTTTCTTCATTTCATAAAGTGTGACCACATTTTAATTTATTATAATTATATATAGGTAAAACTGCAAGGGCTATTAGGGATATGTGTCTGGAAAAAGATACTCTTGGACAATTCTTACGTGAAGGATCTGCATCTATGGAAGTCTTGCGCACTGAAGCTGAACAAGTCAAAGTAAAAATTATCATGTTCATAATTAATTTTTTCAAATAATTAATATTAAATATTTTTGTTTTGGTCTAGAATCAAGAGCTTAGAGATTTACTACCCTATGGCTTTGCTATCCATCATGCTGGTATGACCCGCGTAGACAGAACTTTAGTTGAAGATTTATTTGCTGATCGTCACATCCAAGTGCTAATATCTACAGCAACCTTGGCTTGGGGAGTAAATTTACCTGCACATACAGTTATAATTAAAGGTACTCAAGTTTATAGTCCAGAAAAAGGTCGTTGGGTAGAACTCGGCGCATTAGATGTTTTACAGGTAATACATTTTAATTTTTTATTTGAAATATTTCTAAGTTTAAACTTTTTTTATAGATGTTGGGTCGTGCTGGACGTCCTCAATATGATACAAAAGGTGAAGGCATACTTATTACAAATCACAGTGAACTTCAATATTATTTGTCTTTATTGAATCAACAGCTTCCAATTGAATCTCAAATGGTTTCAAAACTGCCAGACATGTTAAATGCAGAAATTGTACTTGGTTAGTATTTATAAAGTTATTTTGGAATGAAATTGTGAGATTTTAAGATTTATTGTTTTTATTTGTTAGGTACTATACAAAGTGTTAAAGAAGCTGTAACATGGTTGGGTTATAGTTATTTGTATATTCGTATGTTACGTTCTCCTGCTTTATACACTATTACTCAAGAAAAGTTGGAAGTAGATCCATTATTGGAAGCACATAGAGCAGATATTATACACACAGCTGCAATACAATTGGAAAGAAGTAATCTCATTAAGTATGACAGAAAGTCTGGTTATTTCCAGGTACCTATCATATTCATTTTATTTATAATATTGACTATGGAATATTATAAATGTGTATATAGTATATAAAAATATTAAATATTACAGGTTACTGAACTTGGACGTATTGCTAGTCATTACTATTGTACTCATGACACAATGGCCACATACAATCAGTTGTTGAAACCAACATTGAGTGAAATTGAATTATTTAGAGTATTTTCGTTATCTGGAGAATTTCGTCATATTGGAGTAAGAGATGAAGAAAAATTGGAATTGCAAAAATTAATGGAACGTGTACCAATTCCTATTAAAGAAGGTATAGAAGAACCTAGTGCCAAGGTAAGAATATTCAGCTATACTTAATTTTTGCGCATTTTAAACATTTTAATACATTTTATACTAATTAAAAAAACAGATAAATATATTGCTTCAAGCATATATATCTCAGTTGAAACTTGAAGGTTTCGCATTGATGTCTGATATGGTATTTGTAACTCAATCTGCTGCTCGTTTAATGCGTGCTATTTTTGAAATTGTTCTGCATCGTGGTTGGGCACAGCTAGCTGATAAAGCTCTAAGTCTTTGTAAGATGATTGATCGACGTATGTGGCAAAGCATGTCACCATTAAGACAATTTAGAAAAATGCCAGAAGAAATTGTAAGAAAAATTGAAAAAAAGAATTTCCCTTGGGAAAGATTATATGATCTTGGTCCTAGTGAAATTGGTGAATTAATCCGTGTTCCAAAACTCGGAAAAACAATTCATAGATATGTACATCAATTTCCAAAATTAGAATTATCCACACATATTCAACCAGTAACTAGGTAAAACATACCTATTAACTTAGCTTAAAATAGCATGACTAATTATTTGATTTCACCTGAATGTTTTTAGATCTACATTAAGAGTGGAATTGACAATTACTCCAGACTTTCAATGGGATGAAAAATTACATGGGAATTCTGAAGCATTTTGGGTACTGGTCGAAGACGTGGATTCCGAAGTGGTTCTTCATCATGAATTCTTTTTACTAAAAGCTAAATATGCTACTGATGAACATATGCTTAAATTTTTTGTACCAGTTTTTGAACCTTTGCCACCTCAATATTTTCTTCGGTAAACAGTCATTTTGAATTTTAGCAAATTAATTCACTATATTATTTTATCAGCAAATTTAATATAGATGTATTTGTATTCGCTAATTGGTATGATACATGTTTGCTTACAGAATCGTTTCTGATCGTTGGATTGGTTCAGAAACTCAATTACCTGTTTCATTTAGACATTTGCTACTTCCAGAAAAAAATGTTCCACCTACTGAACTTTTAGACTTGCAGCCACTTCCTGTAAATATTATGCTCTTTTGATATATAATATAATAAACATTCTATTTATATATTATTTATTAATTTATTATTATCTTAGGTATCTGCTCTTCGTAATAAAGTATTTGAGGAACTTTACGCAGAGAGATTCCATCAATTCAACCCTATTCAAACACAAGTATTCAATGCTGTATATAATAGTGATGAAAATGTGTTTATTGGCGCGCCAACCGGATCTGGAAAAACTGCTATTGCGGAGTTTGCACTTTATCGTCTTCTAAGTCAAAATCCAGATCACCGTTGTGTTTATTTAGTTGCTAAAGAATCACAAGCTGAGCTAATTTATTCCAGCTGGCATGTTATTTTTGGAATTGGTCTTGCTAGAAAAGTAGTGCTGTTAACAGGAGAAATCGGTACAGATTTAAAGGTTAGTAGATTTCCTTAAATATTATTGTTTTTATTCTATCTTGTAAATACTTAGTAGTAGCCCAATAAAAGTATTTAGTGTTTATTAAAAATAAAGTTTTTGTTTTATAATACATAAAACGGTAAAATTTTGATAAGATTGAATCTCTAGGGATCGTTTAAATTTTTTTTATCTTGATGAGGTTCACCTAAAATAGAAAAAAAACATTGAAAGTTTAATCAAAGATTATTTAGTTTTTATAATATTCTTAAATACAAATGTGTAATGGTTCATATTAAATAAGATTTGATACTGAACGTTCAGAATTTATTTAAATATTACCTTACATTTGTAAAAAGTTTGTCCTTATTATTTTTATTAAAATTGAAACTTGAATAATTTCTATGAAACAAAAGAATCACCATATATGTAGTTTTTGTTTTCAGATGACATTTTATACCTGTTTATAAAAATATATACGTGTGTAAACCATAAAATTAGTATATAATATTTTATTTTGTTGTAAGAGAATTATTTCTTTCTATAATTTAGGTTAAAATAACTATTTTCTTTTTATAGTTGTTAGCTAAAGGACAAATAATTGTGACAACTGCTGAGAAGTGGGATGTATTGTCTCGTAGATGGAAGCAAAGGAAAAATGTGCAAAACATTAATCTTTTTATTGTTGATGAACTTCAAGTAATTTACATACCTATAATTAATATTATAATAATACTTAATAGTGAATAGTAATTGATTAATATATTTATAGTTAATTGGAGGTGAAGATGGGCCAGTATTAGAAATTGTTTGCTCTAGAATGCGATACATTGCTTCACAGACTGAAAAACAAATGCGAGTTGTTGCTCTTTCAGCTCCATTAGCCGATGCTAGAGATTTAGCTCTGTGGCTAGGAGCTCCAGCTACTACCACATTCAATTTCCACCCCAGTGTCAGACCTGTACCATTAGAACTTCATGTTCAAGTAATGCTTTCTGTACAATTATATTGACTACAAAATATAATTTATTAAATTTAAGTTATCCATAATTTAATACTAGTATAATAAGTAAGGCGATTCGCTCACATATGTTGTCATTGTCTTACAAATGTACTACATTTTAAAAACCGTTTCATGCTGGCAAGGATCATAGCTTAGACTACAGCCCGAATGGTCCTTGTTTGCGTGAAAAGGTTTTGACTATGTTGTCAAGTTGTAAGGCAGAGACAACGCATGAAGGTGAAGCGTCTTCTTAATACCATAATATCTGTATATATGTGTATACTAATAAGATTATTTAATTGTTTAGGGATACAATGTCACTCACAATGCTACCAGATTAGTAGCCATGGGAAAACCAACTTATAATGCAATACTAAAATACAGTTTAGAGAAACCTGTAATAATATTTGTACCATCAAGAAAACAGGCTCGACTTACAGCTATTGATCTGTTAACATACACTGCTGCTGATAACCAATCTAACCGTTTTATACATGCTGAAGAAGATGATATCAAGCCATTTGTTGAAAAAATATCCGATAAGGTACTTTTTTAAAAATATTTGCAAATTTACTTAAAAGCTTTGGAATTTATTGAATTAATATGATTTAGACATTGAAAGAGACTTTGCTCCAAGGAGTAGCTTATTTACATGAAGGTGTTAGCGCTCAAGATCAAAGATGGGTCCAACAGCTATTTTTTACTGGAGCAATTCAAGTGGTAGTTGTTACAAGAAGTCTTTGTTGGGCTTTGAGTATTACATCTCATTTAGTTATTATTATGGATACACAGTTCTACGATGGAAAAACACATACGTAAGTTAAAAAATTAATAATTTTGTGTTTGATACTATATTTCTTGCTGTTTTTAACTTTCCAGTTACGAAGATTATCCTATTACTGATGTTATTCAAATGGTGGGAAGAGCTAATCGACCATTAGATGATGATGATTCCAAATGTGTATTGATGTGTCAATCATCAAAAAAAGATTTCTTTAAGAAGTTCTTAAATGAACCATTACCAGTAGAAGTAAGTTAATTGTTAAATACTTTGACGCATACTATGTAAATTAATCATCATTTACTTTTTAAATGGTTTAGAGTCATTTGGACCATCGATTACATGATCATTTCAATGCTGAAATTGTAACAAAAACTATTGAGAATAAACAGGATGCAGTCGATTACATGACCTGGACATTCCTTTATAGGCGACTTACACAAAATGCTAATTATTATAATTTACAAGGTGTTTCCCATAGGCATTTATCAGATTACCTGTCAGAACTTGTTGAGACCACATTAAATGACTTAAACCAATCAAAGGTATGCATTTTTTATAATCTACAATTGTTTTTAATTTTTCTTTAATACATATTTATTGCTTACCATTTATATAATTATCTGCAAGATATATTATACATAGAGCAAGGACTTTCATGTACTGAAAAATCATCAAATATGCATTTATGCATCAAAAAATTAAAAATATGCAGTTAAATATGCTACCAAAATATTAATTTTTTAAAAAACTTACAATAATACGTAATACACACAATTGGGGAAACAGATTAACAAAACGCGCTCTGGTGGAAACAATTTGTACCTTTCAATTTGGGATGTATAGATATAGTTTTTTATTAGTTATTTTACTTTTTACAATA
>VUJU01001920.1:17094-46162 GCA_009835225.1 Aphis craccivora
GAAAATTTCAGTTGTCTATAAATAGCTCAAAAAAAGTCAAAATATTTTGTAATTTAAATCACGTAAAGAAAACGCGAATCCTAATAATTGGTAAAATTTTCAAGTATTTACGACTTATGCTTTTTGAAAAATAATAAATATTTAAAATCGTTTGAGGATAAGTAAATCGTTATCGTTACGCTATTTTGTAAAAATTTAAAATTCAAACGCACTTAAAATTTTTCCTATAATGATGTTACGAGTTTTCTCTGTAGCTACTCGAAGGAAAACTTATGGAAACTTAGTGTTGTATTTTTAATCCTTAGTTATAAACACAAAAAATTTTATGATTTTTCAATTTCAAAATTACTTGCACATTTTCGTGTTTTCGATAGATTTTGTGAAAATTTGAACTATAAACGCTTATAAAAAAAATGTGACTAGCGATGTTTAATTTTTTTTTAACTGCAATTAGAACACTCATAAGAAACCTTGTATTAAATTTTCAAAACTTTTTGGTCATCTAAAATTTTTTTTTATCGACATTTCAAAAAAAAATTCTCATAAAAATCGAAAATTTCTATGATCTATAAATAACTCAAAAAAGTCAAAAAAATTTGAAAATTTAACTGTATATAGATTACACTTACATAAAAATTTGGTGAAAATCTCAAGTATTTATAGAGATTAGTTTTTGAGTTACAACTATATAAAAAAATTGATTTGGTCAAAAACTGGTTTTGCGTAAAAATTCCCGTTTTTCCTTAATTTTTTTTTTGGTTTTCCTGGTGCTTTTGAAAACTATTGGAAATTCTAATGCAACTTCCTAATGCACCAACTAGATTCATTTTGCTATCGGAAACCACTCTCAAAGTTTGAAATTGAAGCATTATTTCGACACGTTCTCGTGTACACAGACACAGACACAGACACACACACACACACACAAAAACACAACATTGTAAAATCAATACATTCATCGCTCCGCTCAGAATCTAAAACAATTACCTTTAAAACAATTTACACCAACATTTAAACCATTTTATTTATTTACGAGATAGGTTTTATTTAAACCTATACAAAAAAAAAAATAATTCTTTTTGAACTTTATTTGACATCTTTTCTCCCACTATCTTTTTAATTTTATGAGAAATATCATTGGACCCAGCCACTTTTAATACTAGATTTAGATGTGCGTCAGTTAATCTAATGGGTGATTAATCACTGATCGTTAATGAAAATAGTTGCTCACAATCTCACATTGATAAGTACTACTAAATATATAGATAGAAATAATTTTACATGTGAGTTTCTACCTATCGTACTAGCACAAATTTGTAAAAATCAGGTACATTTCATTAAATTTGTTTTTTAAATTTGAATCATTTTAAATCTCGATATTTTATTAAAGTTAGGTTGTTATAACTTATGTTTTTTTTTTGCCCATTAGTATTGGTATAGCTGCGGGCCACAAAAAAATGTGCATAAAAAAATTAGAAAAAATCTATACTTTTTAAAATAATGAGTGTTATTTGATAAAAGAATCATCCTGTATATATATTTCATTATATTCTACATTTTATAATAATAAAGTATACATATACATAAACATTATAAAGTATGCGATATTTGTCTATCGACAATTAAAAATGTGTGTTTTGGATACAAACATTTCAAAAATTTTGCTGTTATAATCCTCTAAATGATAGCGGTTTTAATTTACCAAAAGTGTGTGGTTTTAGGAGTTAACGGAATTTTGACATATTGTATTGACACATCATTATATTATTATGTATATAAGTTTGTGACATCAGTTGAATAAAACAATTGGCGTCCCTTCCACCTCGAAACTAAACGGTATTGTGGATTGAAAGAGGACGCCATACTTGCATGTGTTGTATTTATCTTACAAGTACATACGTAGCATAACTCAGCTCAGCAAATCACGAGTAGCTCTGTTAGTTTAAAATTAGAGTGAATCGACCTATATTATGAAACTTGTAAGAAAATTACTTACCTGTGTTCATATGTTTGTTTTTTACGATTGTTCAATTTTTCAGCAAGTTATACGCATAGGTATACAATATAGCTTAAATTAAAAATGCTCACTTAAAAACTGCATAATGAAGCAATATTATCAATGAACAAGCAATTATAAAATTTACTAAAAACTTAAATGAATTTCAGTTGATCTAACTGGTTGTATCAAAAAAAAAATTACTGTCATGTTCTTTAGTTCTTAGATATAAGCTGTCTTGAGTAAAACGTTGACGGTTTGGGTTCAGAATATCTTGAATGACCTACAAGTAACTTTTTTTCTTTAATGAATAATGGTGCTTCGAGTTTTCTCTATAGCTATTTTAAAGCAAAAACTTATATAAAACTTAGTGTTGAGTTTTTTAATTTTAGGTATAAATACAATATTTTTTTTATGAATTTTCAACTACAAAATTACTAACAAATTTTTCCGATTTTGACATATTTTGTAAAAATGTATACTCTCAACGCTTAATGCTTATAAAAAACATAACTTCTGTTATAGTTATTTAGTTATTGTAAGCCAAACTAATAGACAATCTTGTATTTAATTTTCAACTCTTAGCAACTTATATACACCATTTTTTATAAATGTTAACTACAAAGTAATTTGCAAATATTCATAATTTTGACGAATTTTTGTCAATATTTTGAACTTAAAATGCTAATAAATAAAATTGTACTCTTGTATTCATATAATTTTTGAATCACTATAAGAATAACTTATATGTGAGGAACTTTGTAATTGTTTAAATTTTTCAGCTAGATATTGACTTAGCCAAAACATTTTATCGATATTTATAAAAGCAAAAAAAAAAAAACTAAACAAAAACGAATATTTCAAATGTCTATAAATAGCTTTAAAATAAGCGAAATATTTTCAAAATTAAATCATGTAAAAAAAAATGCCAATCTAAATAACTGGTGAAATTTTCAAGTACCTACAACTTATACTTTTTGAATTATTTATTTTCTACACTGTAAAAGCAAAACACATAAACAAACTATTTGGTGTAAAAAAGAAATATATCTACGTGTTCTTATAGTAACAGTATGTGTAATTTTATTTAATTTTTTTCAAAAAGGGAACATAATTGGTTACCCAAACAAAACAAGTTTTATGTCTCTCCTGTAAAATTTGAATTTCGACGTATAATATGTATTATATTGTATTATATTATAATATATTAAAATAATTGTTTAAAGCGTATAGTTTGAGCAATCGCCCTCGACCAGTGGCGCAACCAGAAATTTTTCATGGAAGGGGTCCATAACAAAATAAACAATCTTAATTTTTATAAACAATATATGTTTATATTAACAATATATTTTTTAATTAGTATTATTAATTTAAATATTAAATAAGTGCTAAAATAGACATTTCTCAAAGAAAAATCAAAGTGGCGTTTTATTTATTAATTTATAATATGTAATTTATAATAAGAGTCAAGGGGAGGGTCCGGACCCGGAGTCCACTCCCCTGGTTGCGCCACTGCCCTCGACCCACCTCAGATTGTGTACCTATACAGAATCGACGATGAATCAATGATTATTGTCGACGTATATGCGATGTGTGACAACTGTTCGGTGCTTTGAACGGTCCTGTGGGGTTTGAAGTATAGAACATTGCGTTCGAACTACGACTGACGAACTTTTAATCTTGAGACTCTAGTAGTTAAGATAGGTTAAAACGCATCCAATAATAATAATAACCAATAGAAAAGTATAGTGTATAGAGCGCTGATTGGCTGTATGATGCGAAAACCCACTGAATGCCATGCCCAACGTTGTTGTTTTAATAATCATTATTGTTTTGATTGATTCATTGATTTATAACGACGTTATAATATTATCATATATAATATATTTCCCGGGTATAAGAATAATGATAATATTATAAATGTGTGAAAAAAATTGTTTTTATTATCTATAATAATATTTATGACAATTTATAAACACTTTAAATTGTTATTATTTTGCGTAGGTATGCACAATTTATAGCATTTTATCTTTATGATCGAAATAAATATAAGACAGAGAAATAGCCCCACAATTTGCAAACAACTGTCTACGGCCCGGTAAACGCGGGTGACAGCTGGTGACAAATATTTAAAATCATTTGTGGATAAGTCGTTATCGTTACGCGATTTCGTAAAAAATTAAAATTCAAACGCTCATAACATTTTTCATATAATGACGCTTCGAGTTTTCTCTATAGGAAAACTTATGGAAAACTTAGTGTTGAATTTTTTAACCTTAGATATAAATACAAACATTTTTATGAATTTTCAACTGTACAAAATTACTTGTCAATTTTCGCAATTTTGACATATTTCGTAAAAATTTGAACTATTAACTCTTTTATTTTGGAAAATTTTTAATTTTGACCTCTATAATGCACTATGGACATTGGACATTCACTTTTTGCTCTTGGAAACCATTCCCGAAGTTTAATATTGAAGCATTATTTCGAAAAGTTATGCTGCACATAGACACAGAACAAAAACACACAAACCATTATAAAATCAATACATTCATCATTTCGATCAGAGTCTAAAATAAATAAATAATAAATAGATAATTAAAATGTTCACCAAATGTTTATACCTAATATAATTTTCATTGTACAATGAAATTTTCAATTTTTTTGCATGAAAAATTAAATAGTTTTTTTTATTAATCTCGATTAAAAATTATTCGATTGGTAGAACTACTTGCAATTTTAATAGAAAATCTCACAAAAGATATTCTATCGTATATTTGTATCTACATAATAATATTAAAATAGGTATGCACAATATTAAATAATTTCTTCATATACATTTGAAGTTTATGATTATCAACTATTTTGTAGTGTAAAATTCATAAATAATTTTTTTTTGTACTCATAAGTTTTGAAAATTATATACACAACTTTTTATAAGTAGTTCATACTGAAACCATAAAATCTAAAAAAATGTATATATGGGCGATTTTTTTTTATAGACATTTTAATTTCCAATTTGAATGAAATAATGTATTTAAGCAATAAATAATAATGTTATTTATTTTGTTATAATTTAAAACCATCATTTATGGGAACTTAAACTGTTATGTATTTTATATTAGGTATTATGAAGTTTAGTAAATGCAATAGGTAACATTTTTGATTTGTTTTAAAATATTTTCAATTTGTAGATACTATATATCTATTTTTGCTGTTTTACGGTTAATAAGAGAAAGATGAAATTAAATTTCGAGCTTTATAATATATTTTTATAATATTATGGTATAAATATCAAATGTATATTATTATAATAATTAAATATTACATTTTAAGAAAAAAAATATATCTATCTATCGTAGTAAATAGGTACATATTTGTTTTAATATATTAAACAAAAATCATTTTCATCTAGTGATGTAAGCTTGGTAGACTTTTCACTAAGAATCGATTTTTGTAACGAATAATGATATATTACCATTGAATTCAAATTTGACAGATCTATAATAGTGACCCACTGGCCACTCGACATCTAATGTAAAACCTACAGCAGCGGTTCTCAACCTGTGGTACGCGAAGAAAATATCCCTTTATGAAAAACATATACGTATTATACATTATCAATAACCAAAAAAAAGCAAAAATAAATGGTCTGGTGGTACGTAAAAATTTTCAAACTGTGTAGGTGGTACGCGAATACAAAAAGGTTGAGAACCGCTGACCTACAGTACAACCTATAGTACTCCCTTATAGTTACCTTATTATTTTATTAAATTATTTACTAAATATAATATATTACATATTTAATAATTTCATTTTATTCAAAAATAGTTAAGTATAAATAGTATAATATATTACATAACTATTATTGACTCATAATCGTTATGTTTTTTTTTCAAGGCAAAATACTATAAATTGTTTAACCATGTTATACCCCGTTAATATATACCACAAAAAGGACGCTTTAAGAATATCATCAAAATAACCTATTCCTTCTTCAAAAAAAAATTATTCAGGTTAAATTGGTCGCTTCCAGGTGTTGTATTTTTTAGAGATTTTTCGGGTGTTACGGGTTTGGGTTCGGATAGCCTTGTTTGTGTACAATTTTTTATACGACACAATGTTTAAGAAATGTAATATAGGTAGTTGCCTATTTTGTTGAGTTATAATATTTCACTATGTTACATTGACCCTTATTATCCCAATCAACAAAAAAATCAAATACTGAAAAGGTTTAAACACTGCTGTGTAATCCTTCCAAAATAAAGGACGGAAGAACAGGACATTACGAAAAGTAAAATTCGATTTTTTAAAAATTAATTTTCTTTATGAGACGAATTTATAAATTAATATACACCATCCGAATGAGTTATTAATATTATTAATCTATTCAAATATATTGCAAAATTATCAAAATCCAAGGTTTGACCGAATTACTTACACGAATTGAAAAGACTAAAGAGCTATATTATTGATACTTTGAATGAAATTACGGACCATAAGAACTTGATTAAAATATAATATTGAATATGAATTGAAATTCGAGTACTTTTCATCCATATAATTTTACGATAAGTTGTTTATTTTTTTAAAAAAAAATAATGATTACTGTAGCGTGTACTTATTGTAATAGTAAAATGATAAATATAATCATCATCTTTTTCCTTATAATTCACTAATCATTATATTGGGTGGTCGGTACACTCATTATTTCAAAATCTATTAATATTTTTGATAATATTTTTCACTTAATTTTCAGTTTAAAATAAAACATCATTTTTTAAAAAAAACTATATATATTATTATTTTATACTGTTGTATATTTTTTAAAATGTGTGCTTTTTTGAACAGCATACATATTCCTTATTTTGAAGTACAATATTTTTCAGAGAATTTTGATATATTATAAATAAATAGAAATTCGGACTAGTCACTAGTAGCTTATGAGTATTTAAAGAATTTAAAGTTTAGTTAGAGGAGTAGTAGACATTTGGTGGGGTATCCCAACAGTAACGTTTGACTCACCTAAACTTAAGCACTTCTTAGTTATTATTCATGATTATTCGTCCGAATTAAGATTTTTATGTATCGAAATATTTCGAAAAATTTTCTTTTTTAGAAAATAGAATTATAAATGTACGTTATCATTCAAAAAAGTAAAAATTTGAAAAAAAAAATTTATTTTATTTCAACTGGAAATTAAGTAAAAATAATATTTTCAAAAATGTTAATAGATTTTAGAATTATGAGTATTTTTTGATAAAATAATCACTTTGTATAACATTACTTACAAATAATAATATGCACAAATTTTCTGTAAGTAAATTATATTGTACCTACATTTTATTTTTATTTTGTTTTTTTATTAAAAAGCGTGATTGCAATATATTTATTAATGTCAGTACAATAAGTAACTTTTGTAACAGTTTAAAGTAACGGAAAATTACAGAGTTGAGAGGTACCTACTCCATAATACCACCTGACTAAAACACAGAATCTGTTTTAGAGCTAATATACGTAGGACTAAAACAACACAGTATCTACCTTTATTCTAAATATAGAGAGTACACACTTCAAATAAAAACAATCCCAGATAAATAAATGTATAACCCGAGAAAATGCAATATTATAAGTGTTTTATACATTTATTTATACGAAAAAACCGAATGCAATTTTTATAATAATATTCAGAGAAGACAACGACGATGTCATCATCAGGGCTTACCGCAAACCTTACTATATGATAATATCATAACGTTGATTGCAGCTTTACCACCTCGGCACTGCTGCAGACACACAAGTGTACAATATTTTTTTGTGGCACGTAAACAGAATTGTGTTTATTTCAAAAATAAACAATATTTGTTTCTTTTCTTCTCTTTTGATTAAAATAAAAATAATAATATTAAAATTATTTTTATGAGGCATTTACTTTTTAAATACCGGGTGTTATGTATTTTATGGAATTTGTAATTATATTTATAATATTTAAATATTAAAATATAATATTATAATATTATTATTATTATTATTTTATATTATCTTATCATTTATTTTTATTTTTAATTTTATATTATAATATTTATTTTTATATTTTTTATTTATTTATTTATTTTTTGTTTTTTTATTTTAATTATATTTGGTACAATGTACATTTATACGTGTTATATATTATATATATTATAATAAATTATTTATAATGATATAAATGATTTATTTTCTTTGTTTTGAACTTGTAAAAGTTTTATTTTAATAATTTTTTTTTGATTATTCTATCATACTATAATGAAAACCATAAGAAAACAAATAAAATGTTTGTATTACAATAGAATTGTTGAAATGTCAATGAAAGGATTAAATAACGTTAATTCAAAATTAACGCTACTCACGTTATTGTTAAATAAATATTATAATAAGTTATTGATTTTTTCTGACTAAAAAACTTCAGATTGTAAAAATACACGAACATATATAATTGTATATATATACATTACACATATAAGATAATTATAAGTACCTATATGGTTAAAATTGACAATTTTTTTTTTTTAACTTTATTCTTTATTTAGCAATCTGTTACAAACTTGAACAATAAGCTTAATTGATATAGTAATAAATATAACAGGAACGACGGAATAAAGATACTTCCTATTGGAGGTACTTCGTCAAGCTAGTAGTTAGATTATATTACATATTTTTACATTTTTTTTTCAATTTATCTTAGCAGGTCACGACACCACTGTCTTTTTATTCTTTTTTTGATGGTTGCCTAGAATAGTTGAGGATGAGAGGTGAGTAATAAGAGGGTTTGGGTGTTGGGTTAGTCGGCTATTGAAACGCTTGTAATGAAGTTTGGCTAATTCGGTGACAGTTGATATTTTTAAATCATAGTGGAGAGATTTATTGGAGATGTAAAATGGAGCTTTTGAAACTGTTCGAAAAATTTTTAGATTAAAATGTTTGAATAGGTACGGTTTGTATAATTGTATTAGATATTTTAGCTATACTTTTGATGTGTGGCGCCCACGTAAGTCGACGGTCGATGTAAATTCGTAGATATCGTACACATTGGGCATTAGGTAAGGTTTGGTTATTAAGAAACAGTGTTGGGTATGTGCCGTGTTGAAGAGTAAAAGTACAATGAGTGGATTTGCTTTCATTTATTTTTATTCCCCATTTTCTATACCATGTTTCGAGAAGGCGGAGATGATTTTGAACATAGTGAAAGAGAGAGAAGTTAAGTTAAGGTTTGCAATGCTAGTTGTATTATAGCTTTGTCATCTGAAAAAATCACCGACTAGGGTTTGGTTTGAGTTAGGTTGGTCAGAAATGAATAGATTAAAAAGTAGTGATACATCAGCATTAATTCCTGCTGGAGAGGAGATAGCAGAGCCTATACGCACTGAAAAAAAACGATTTTATAAGTAACGTTTTAAGATTAAGTAGTAGTGACTAGGTAGTAGATGTTTTTAGTTTATAGAGTAAACCTGCGTGCCATAGCCTTTCGAAAGCTTGGGAGACATCGAGGAAGGTTCCAGTACAATAAAGTTTTAATTGACGATTTTTAATTGTTATTTATATAAATTAGATACTCTTAAATTGCGCAATCTATATCTATAGATAATTATAACTATAATACATGTTTTGGCTAACTAAGTGCGGTAACTAAAATAATTTAACTTATTATAGAGTTGTGACTGTTGATATTGTATAGTTACCATATAAATTATAAAATATGTATTTATATGATATAATATTATAAAATCAATGGTATTTAATACACTACAAATTTTAGAATAAGGTACATATGTTTATAACAAATGTAACTTTAGATATTAAATCTTAAATTTGAGAATAGCTTTTTCAAAAAAGTTATTGTTGTTTTACACCAAGGGTATTAAACATAGGTACGTAGGTACCTACATTATCTTGCAAAGTTGAACGTTGAATAGTGAATACTCGTATTATACAAGTCTTAACATGTGTGACGTGCCTGTGCCTTACTGATGCGGTTCCCAAACTTTTACAACCATGACACCCTTAAAAAATAGTTTGTGTTTTATGGAACCCATATGTCTTTAATTCCATTTCAACTCCATTTTTTTTTTAAAAAAAAAAGGAAAATGTGTTAGTGATACTGTTAATGATTATTCTTTGTTAAAATTAGTTTTAAAAAAACAATTTTCAATTAAACTTTAAAAAATTATTTTTCTAAATATAATATAAGTAAAATGATTTTCTCAATAATCACATACATTTGGCGGAACGAAGTATGGTCAGTAAGCTTTATTGAACTGAATAACTCCTTTTCGGTGTTGTTGTAGCGTGAACTTTTTTTTTTAGTAAGATAAGATAATTTCCGTAGAATTAACCCCATATTTTATTTGGATAGAACTGTCAGAGGGAGAGATCCGTATTCGAATTAAAGTAATTTTTCAAATTACATAAAGTAAAACAATATTATTTTAATTAGATTATTATAAATATAATTAACAAGAAAACAAATAAATGATTTATTAGGTAACTTTTAACAGTTAATATTTATTAACATTTTCCCAAAAACTCTAGTTTCAATTAAACTTTTTAAAAAAAAGTAAAAATTATGAAAGAATAAAACTAAATTAAAAAAAATATTAAAATGATAATAATGTACTTTTTTGCATTATCAGAACTAAAATTATTTTAAATTCCAAATAGAAACTAATAATATTAAAAAAATGAAAATAAAAAAATGATTACGATTCAAATATTTTACATTATTTTAAGATTTGATTAAGGGTAGGTGTAAAGTGTAACAAGTGTATTTACTGCAAAATTATTAGTTACCTATGGTATTTAACTATTAAATTAATAATGGAATACATTGCACACAATTTATATTTCATATCAGAATTGACAATACTCAAAATTTCATATTTATTTTGGCTCTGAATAAAAAAAATATGTTACACAAACATCGATAAGACTTTTATTTGTTTGTGTGTCAAATGTTTTATTTAAAACCACTTGTATTAATACTTTCCAATCTTGATTAAACGGCATACCAAGGTCAGAGTATAGGTGAGTACTATAGGTATCTACAATTAAATTTTTAGTTACAATTAATTTAATAACGTCCAGGTAGTTATTTTCAATATGACAATGACATACAAAATTAGAAAGAATATTTGAAAGTCGAAAATCAATTCAATTTTATTGGATAGATTACAGAAAGTCTCACCATAAAAATTAATTACATGCATTAATTTACAAGTGATTAAAATAAAAATTTCACTAACCATATTGTATACACGGAAAACATAATTTAAAAAATGAACCGCTGATTTGTAATTGGTAGCTGTAATCAGTATGGTTATTGTCTGAATGCGTTTTGCACGCATATAACATAATAAAATATTATGTATAGGTAAGGTACTAAGTTACTTACATTGTAATGTGTAATTATTAATTTTATATTCAACCATTGCTTGTTTTTGATTCGGGTAACGAAAAATAATTAAATATAAAACGATGTGACCAATTAACCGGTGGCCATTTAATGAGCGACTGTTTTATTGCTATGGAGTATAGACTCGCGGTTGGATAGTCTCAGAATTACCGATTTTAATTAAAAGTTAATGTCCGTAAAAAGTTCACTTTTTATGCATTCAAAAATTGTTTAGACTTTCATTTTTGTCTGACAGTAACTGGATTTGGTTTTTACAGATCTCCTTTGAAGCTGCATCTTTAATAAAACGAAGATTTTTCTACAGCTTTATTAAAAAATAGATATTTTTTTTTTGTACCTTTGTAGTGACTATGGGTATAAAGGTACGACATGTTTTATACTTAAATACGCATCCGTCGTATTCAACATTCACACAATCACATTTATGCCTATAAAGTATAAATATCTACGTGTATATCCGAAGCGTTCCAAATTTGATTTAAAAGTTTGAGTATATTTTACGTAGCATAATATTGTATGAGTTATATTATGCAAATCACAACGTTTTTTGTTTTAAGTACAGCTAATCAAGCTAGTTATAAAAATATTATACATTTTAATAATTTTGGATCACTAATAAATTAATAATCTAACAAAATCGTAAAGAAATATTGAATTTATTAATGAAGATACGATGGAAATATCTTGTAATTTTACTGACGAACTCGAACAAAAGAAGCAATTTTGAAAACATATTATTTTGATTATAATATTGCATTATATAATTCTGAAAAAATGTGAAATATTAAATAAAAGTAAACATTAATATAATCCATACTTCAAACTGATTAACTCAAAAAAAAATTTAACATTTTAGAAGTAAACAGTGCTTAAAATAGCAACATAATATAATAAAAGATAAGGCGACTGTTTTTAAGAAATTCAAATTTTAACCATTTTCTATGATTATTTGATATATATTATTTGTCTATTACAACATATTATTATACATACAAGAAGATTACTTTAAAGTAAATATTTATTTTTTTGAAAAGCAATTGATAATGATTAATAAATAAATAAATAAATATTTATGTATTATATTTTATATGCTTTAAAATTATTGTAAGTTATTTAAAACAAAATAAAATATTCGTTTTCCTTATTATTATCTATATATATATTTTTTAAATTTAAACACTTTTTAATCGTCAGCATATATTTTTATTTTATATTCGTAGGCAAAATTGAATATTTTTCTGACAATTTCAATGAATAAAATTACATTTTAAAGAACTAGTTAATTAAGTACCTAATTATAAATATAATAATTAAATACGTTTGATAAACAGATATTTATGGATCAATATTTTGGGGGACACTCTTGAGCCACTACATTTCGCTCATCTTAACTTAAAATACTTTTAATATAATAATTAATAATAATTTAAATAATAATTATAACTAATTAACTAGGTACCTATTCTTTTGGACTGGATTCTTATGTATTCAAATTTTCAGGAAATTATTATACTTCGATAGTTCGATGTATAAAAACAAACAGATATTCAAAAAGAAAAAAAAAAAATAAGGTTTTTAATTCAACAATTTTGTTTTTTAAGATATAACTTCAAATTCTTTAAAAACAATCATACATCCAAAAAATTAATACTTTTGAGAAAATGTAGTATTTATTTTAAGAATAATCATTAATATTCATCACTTAATTATTCAAACTTTTATTATATATATTATTATTATGTCATTATACATGTTATTCATTATTATGAGAGCTCAGAAGTTATAGAAGTTACACATTGTTCTGTGTAGATACTCTCGATTTAGAACAGACCAAAATTTTCAAATTCAAACTGTACAACTGTGAGCTAAAATATCAAAAAATTAAAATGCATATTTTCTCAATTTTAGGGAAAAAGTGTATATTTTATTTATTTTTATGCTCATATTATGGATATTTAATATTTTCTATAAATAATTGATTTTTTTTTTAACTTATGTATTAATATAATATTTAATATAAAATTGAATATGTATTATTTAACTTCGGTATTTATTGTCATCATCGTAGTCGCCTATTAATTTAATGGCAATGGTACGACGTGCATTTAATTAAGCTAATAATAGGTATGCAAAAATATTATTTTATTGCCAATAAGTTATCGGATATCGTAAATGAATTTATTATTTATTCGTTAGCAAGGTTATTGTACACGATTGACATTTGACAGTATTTTTAAAATTATTTTTTCAGTTCAATAATATTTTTAAATGCTAATCAGTTTTCTGTTTTTATTAAATATTGAAAATTTACTTTTCTATAGTTTACATTTGTTTCTGTATTAACAACATTAGAAGTTTTTATTTTCAGAATTTCAAATACATTTTTGGTTGCATATTTTACAATTTTTTCGTGCATATTTTACCATTTTTAGTTCTTATAACATTCGATAATTATTATAAATAATTTAGTTTTGTTTTGCTTATTGTAGAAAAAGAATATTTAATCAAATAACTTTTAACTTTATAAATATAAAATATAGTATAGATTTACAATAGATTTGTTTAATAATCAACTAATAATACAACTACTAAATAACAATGTATTTGAATATATTAAATGTTTTTGATATTTTATTATTACTTATTTTTAACAAAAAAAAATATGATAGCTATAATAAAATATCAGCTATATAGTCAATTATTGTAAACAGCAAGAAAAAAAAAAGATTTTTATAGGTCCACAGAAATTAAATAAAAATAAATTTAATTTTTATTTATGTTGTGATAGATAAATGACAGTATTACTAAGTTACAAATGAATGTTATTTCATTAAAAGCTAAAATTCAATTTGATGAAAAATAGGGTTTAAAACACCCATAATATTTGCTTTTGACATATCATTTACCTTAACTTCTATCGTTCCCGCATACGTTTCAGAGAAAGTTTTAAATGATACTACGCTTTTATAAATGCTTCTTTTAGGTCTGTCAGAGATAAGGGACTACGTCTTTTTGCTATCCTCTTACCCCTAATTCAAGACTTCGGCGTAAATGAAGTACCTACCTACATTATTACTTTAATATAAGAAATAGCTTATATTCATATCGTACCCTATTGTGTAAATGTTCAATAATTTTCATCTGTAATAGGTGGGGATGATTGATATTACTTTTACCAAGACAGTCGAATGCTAGTTGGATCCTCCCATATCGTGTACGCCCGACCGTATATAATAAAAGACATAAGCATATTATATTATACATTATATTTTACTGTTGTCTGTTTTGGTTTACTTAAAATATCTTACATGTCCCTATATACAACTATCAAAAATATCAGAGCTAACCATCACCGGAAGAATTTAATTAATCAACCGAATTATAATTTCTGTCTGGTCGTATTTTTTCATCTAGTTAATTATACATTGTATAGTTAATTATCTGAATAAGGAAGTTAGGAAGTTACATTTTTTTAGATTCTGAACGAAGTGATGAATCTATTGATTTTACAATGATGTGTTTTTTTTTTTTTTTGTTTTTGTATCTGTGTACAGCATAACTAGTCGAAATAATGCTCCAATTTCAAAATATGGGGGGGGGGGTGGTTTCCGATGTAAAAGTGAATATCCTTGGTGCATTATAGAGGTCAAAAGTAAACATTTTCCAATAGTTTTCAAAAAAATCGAGAAAAATAAAAAATAAAATGACGGAAAAACGGGAAATTTTATGCAAAACCAGTTTTCGACCAAATCGATTTTTTTTATATGGTTGTAATTCAAAAACTAATAACTGTAAATACTTGAAATTTTCACCAAATGTTTATGTCAGTGTTATCTATATACAGTTATATTTTCAAAAATTTGATTTTTTTGAGTTATTTTTGGACCACAGAAATTTTCGATTTCTTTGAGAAATTTTTTTTGAAGTGTCGATAAAAAAACGTTGGATGACCAAAATGTTTCGAAAATTTAATATAAGGTTCCTTATGAGTTGTTCTAATTGCAGTTAAAAAAACTTAAAAATTGCTATTCACAATTTTTTTTACAAGCGTTTATAGTACAAATTTTTACGAAATCTGTCGAAAACGTGAAAATTTGCAATTCATTTCGAAGTTGAAAAATCATAACATTTTTTGTGTTAATAACTAAGGATTAAAAATACAACACTAAGTTTTTCATAAATTTTCCTTCGAGTAACTATAGAGAAAACTCGTAGCATCATTATATAAAACATTTTAAGTGCGTTTGAATTTTAAATCTTTAGGAAATAGCGTAACGATAACGATTTATCCTCAAACGATTTTAAATATTTGTTATTATTCAAAAAATATAAGTCGTAGATACTTGAAATTAATTTTACCAGTTATTAAGATTCGCATTTTCTTTACGTCATTTAAATTTCAAAATATTTTGACTTTTTTTGAGGTATTTATAGACAACAGCAATTTTCAATTACTCTGAAAATTTTTTTTTTAAGTGTCGATAAAATTTTTTTGGCCCAATCAAAATACTTAAAAAGTTAATGCAAAGTTCCTCATAAGTTATTCTTATAGTGATTAAAAAATTATAAGAATACATAGTCACAATTTTTTTTTATTAGCATTTGAAGTTCAAATATTGACAACAATTTGTCAAAATCATAAATATTTTCAAATTATTTTGTAGTTGAAAATTCATAAAATTTTTTGTATTAGTAGCTAAGAGTTGAAAATTTAATACAAGGTTTTTCATAAGTTTAGCTTACAATAATTATAAAAGAACTTAAATTTTGGTGTATTCAGGTCATTAAAACATAAACCACCTTTTTCACCAACCACTGGAAATTATATCCTAGGCTGACAAATCATCTTCGTTCAGAATCGTTTTTCGTATACAATGATAATTATCATTGGATTCAAATTTAATACTCTTATAATATACAATAATGATCCACACGGCACCTAATGTACAGCAGAGCGGTACCCACTTGCCCACTTTTTTTGTCATACATTTAATAAATGTTAGACGCAGCTACATAATTTAATGAATCAATAACTTTTTTCTTTGAAACTGCTGATCACTGCTGTGATTTTATAGTATTACGTTTTAATTTTCGTATTTTTATAAATATTTTTTAATCAAACACTGGTTGAAATAATTGTCTGTAAATTACTGGTTATTAAAATTATATGAATAGGTACATTTTAATTGGATTTAAAACATTAGTTCTACATTTATTTTGTCTTATGTAAATCATCATCGGTTTACTTTATTCTCCTCAATCATAATATCCTGTAATCATTTTTTAAATTATATTTTTATCTTTATTTTTGTTAATAATCATAATACAAGTTGGTTCAACGTAAAAATGGTTAATAAATAATCAAATCTATAGTAATAAAACAATAGGCAGATAATTTATCGTTCTAATACATTGGTCATTTTTTTTATAAATGTTATTGGTTTTATACAAAAATATTGTTTATCAATGTTATAATAATACATAAAAAAATGAAAATTATTACTTTAAGATGTGATGTATTGTATTTACATAAATGTACATTAGTTATAATTATAAATAAATTGATGCGATTTTTATTTAACAGTATAATTTGTAACTATACCTTAATTGCGAGATTTTTCTTAGAATATTTAGGTACGAAGTTATAAAAATTATCAGTTATACCTCTTTAGTTTAAATTACAGCTGATAGTATAATTTAAATACAATTTTAATTACACTATGAGCTGAGAACTTATTCGTATCAAGTCGAATTACAAACGTTTATACTAGCATTTTTCTAAGAAATTATAGGGACTTTTAAAAATAATTATGTTTACAAAGACGTAATAATATTATGTTAAACATTTACTGGAAATTTATAATACATTTTTCTTTTTAAATTTTAAATCAGTGTTTTTATAACAGTGTTTTAGTTTATAATATAAGAATTTTAAATGCATAACGAATATATTTAAATAAATTAAAATATTTTAATTTTAGTTCATCAATCTTTTATGTATACACAAAGTAATGTTAACTTATGTGTACTAAAAACTACAAAAACAGTATATACCTATAAAAGGTATACATACTATTGTGACTTCATATTATATATTACAAAAAAATATTTGTATCAGGATTGTGTTATATTATGTGATATAAGTCTTTCTATTTTTATTTCGTTTGTATTGATTTTTTATTAATATTAATTAATATTATTGTTTATTATAATATATACTTAATTAATGTAATAAGTAAAATAAGTAATAACAATAGGAAAAAAAACTAAAAGGTAAAATAATATATGGCACAAAATGTATAGAAAGTAATAAATCTTTTGGAAACGATAATTATGTTTAAATTTATAAAATATTAAATAAACAATTTTAATTATAGATTCATAAAAAACAAACATAAATGTTATTAATTATTATACATATATTTAAACTAGTAATTTTAAAAGATAATTATATAATTTAATATTTTTGTGTAAAAAATTTCAATATAGGATTAAATCATATAAATAGAATCACAATTTTAAATACTGAGTAGAGTTAAAAATGCCCTTAGAAATATAGGTTGACAAGCCATCTTTGATCAGAATCGCTGTTTGTGTACAAACAAAGATACACCATTGAATTTAAATTTAACATAGCAATATTATAGTAATCCATTCGATACCTACTATACAGCATTTGCTGATACCCATTTGCTCATATTTGAAAGTTAAAGATTGTAAATAAATATATATATATATTTTTTTTTATTAAAAAAGAAAAAAAAATGGTCAACGACACGTTATAATGTTCTCAAGCGATTTTCTTATCCAGGTACTAACTATGCCTCACGATTGCTTAACTTAGTGATCAGATGAGAACTGATGTATTCAACATTGTATGGTCGTTGGTGGTATTTCAATGGTTAAAATACAGTTTTCAATTTATTAACCACACTAATGTCATTTAAATTTTATTATTATAGAATAATAAAAAAATGTCCACCTTTTTTTTATTGAAAATCCATTGGTTTAATAATTTTGCGAAGTGTGGGTGGTAACGTTTTGAAGTTAAGGTAAATATAATATGTTAAAAGCAAACATTATGGGTGTTTTCAATTTTGAAACCCTTTTTTTATTGAATTGAATTTACTTATTATTATCGTATATTTAATATAATCAATTTTTCATTTTTTTTTAGTCTATAATTAACTATAAAGCTAATATTTTGTAAAATTGTTATTGTTCTCATAAGTTAAAAAAATAACAACATTAATTAGAGTATTATAATATTGAAATCCATTATTATTTAATATTTGTGTTAATGCTTGATTATTATCATAGTGTATTGTATAGTTTATTTATAAAGTTGAAAGACATTTGCTTTTAAATGTTAATTTTTTTAGTATAAGTAATACAAAATTTAAAAGGTGTGAAAACAAAAAACACACATATTTATAAAATCAATCCATTTATCGCTTTTCACTTAGAATCTAAAATAATATTTATAATATTCTAAGTGCATTTTCTCGATATTTTAATAAACGTAAATTTTAGTTAGACAAAATAGGAAGGTCAAATTTTGCATCTTATATTTATGGCCAACAGTAGGCATAGTTGTTTTAATTAATAGTTTTGAACAAAAGTATAATACAGATACTAGCTGAATTATTTAATTTCGTCCTGATTAAAATTAATCTATATTTAGATCACTTTCAGATTAACTTCAGTTAAATTATATAGTACAAATACAAAAGATTTCAAAACACCCATAATATTTATTATTAACATATAATCAACCTCATCAGAGGGCAATGTACACTAATTAGTGAAAATATGTATATTTAAAGTTGATATGAATATCGCAGAGTATTGAGACATCCTATTCGTTCTAAGTTTTGTTATAATTACTTCAAACAGTTAGGACAATTCAAGAGGGAGATAACTATGATTTTATAAAGCTTTGTGGAAAAAAATGTGTTCATATTTCATTATACCTATTCCTATATAATCATATATTTGTTAATGTAATTACCATTTGTACAATATTCGGTAATAAATAAAACGAGTCCCACCGCATGTGGTAGAGTTAAGTATAAAACATATAATTATAAATAATAATAATTAACCATAGTAAACCATTAATGTATTAATGTAAAAAATAATATTGGAAAATGAAAAATCAATTATTGAAATTGAATCAGAGGCGTGTTAATGGAAATTTGGTGCCAAAGAATAACACGCAACGTAAAACTCAAATACTACAAGGGAAATCCTGTCAATGAATATGTATGTTTAATGAATGTGTTTGTATGTTTAGCAAATGGGGATTTGTAGCCTTTAGGTGTAAAATACTGTCAAAAAGGGTAATAATTATTTCTTTTCGTATAAATTATTTTAGTTTATAATGTATTATATCATATCCTTATGTATGATTGCAAAATTAAATATCTGTGCAAATTTTTGCGTTGTATTGGTTGTGCACGATAGATACTATAAACATACATATATATTAGAATATTTAAAAAACAATAAATGGATTTCACTTATCATTTCTATTGAAAATAAGGTATAGCATATAATAGAATAACTATCTATCGACTTTGAATGAAATTTTATCCACACAACACATTTAACGTAATAGAAATAGAAAAAGGAATTGTGGCTCTAAAATAAAAAAGCTAACCAAAAGCTCTGTATTTTAGAAAATATAATATGGAATATCTTACTGAAATCAGAATCAATATACATTTCAAAAAGTGTGTCCATTTATTTGGAATAATTTGATTCAAGTATAGACTATTTATGCAATGAACAACATATCATTCTTACTATTATACGTATATAATTTTAAAAGTTATCCCGACCAACACATATATGAGACCATGGTACATTAGATTGTCATTGTATAATGCATTCATAAAAACATAATGACTACACCCAAACAACTCGTTACTCAAGTTTCGAGTTACATTGAAAAAAGAACGATAAAATATTTTCCAAACAAGTTTTAAAATAGGAAATACACTAGTTTGAGATTATTTACTATTGAAAAGTATATGAAGAATACACACATATTATGCATAATATAATAAGTATATTAGTATATCAAATAAATTTGCAAGAAAAAATAACAAATTATATTCTATACTTTCTTTGTATTACTTAAAATATTATTTTTTTTTTTATTAAAAAAAATATTGTTAATATAACTATCGATCTAAACAGGGTTTATTATTAAGTATTTTTTTTTTTATCATGAACTGGTCAATATAATATCTTATCCGGGTAATATACAATTTTATTTCAATTTCTAAGAGTAATAATAATATTTGATCGATTATAAAAGAATAAAAAATGTAAAATATGTATAGTTAACGATAAAAAATAAAATAAAGAAAAATACTGTATATATTGCAGCTAACTATATAATATACTAGTATTCGACTAACTCTTAAAGTTTAACAGTACGTTACTTTTTACGTGCTTACTTAATATTTATTAAAAACGATTTTTTTACGACTAGCTTCTTCTTACTGTTTGCTATAAAGCCGTCTTTCCGGTGAATCTAGTTCCGGTTCCATACTTCCATGAGACAGTGACTAAATGGTTCGGCAATCATTTGCTTGAAACGCTTGACTATAGAGCCCATATCTAATGTAAGCATTTGATTCACGTACAACGTCACAAATAATTTTTCATACTCAACATTATTCCAACAAGTTTTTGGTCATACATACAAGTTTTAAAAATATATTTTGTGGTATTGTTTTGACGTTTCTGTACTAGAAACTTAAACTGTCAGTCTTCAAATATTTATGAAATGTCCACGATTGAGATTATAACAGGTGATTTACCAACCATGCTTACTTTCTTATTTTTTTTAAAAATACATGTGAAATAAAAATGTATGTTGTCGTTCAAAAAAAGTAAAACCTTAAAAATATGATAACAATACACATTATCAAAAATAATATTTTTCAAATATTTTGTTTTGGAAATATGAGGTAAAGTTATGAAAAAATATTATTTTCAATAAAGTTAAAACTTTTGAAAATAGCGCTTTGATTGAACAAGTTTAATGATCCATAAAAATGTGAATTTTTATACATGCCTAGTGGTATATACTTAGAGTGAAATATATATGACTTGAAGGTTTTCAAAGTTAGATTGTATATTTTTTGATTAATTAATAATTATTTTGTAAATAAGTAAATCTATAATATTAGTTTTAATTTTTTGAAGAAGAATAAAACTTGAAGTTATTTTGAGAAAATTTAATGGCATAGGAGTTTTTCCCAAACTTTATATCATAATCCCATTGCTAGGGGTAAAAATAATTGGTTTTATTTATGATGATTTTTCTAATAATATTCATTTTCGTTGATGTCAATCATTGAAAATTTGTTAAATACCTATCTAAATAGAAATAAAGGAGTAAAAAATAAGTTCAGTTCAAAACCTGTCATCAATTGGGGAACAAAAGCACTCATATAAATAATGAGATAAATTTGTCCGATCTTCCTCATCATTCCCTATTATATCGTACATGAGTACAGTACATATCATTAATCCTGAGTCGAGTGAATTGAACATAATTCTTGTATATTAGACTAAATACGTCAATAACTGGTGCCAATATGAGAAGAAAAAAGTATTTCTACGAAGTATATGGGTGTAAGAAGTGATGGTTATTTGTTTTTAAAAATTGTTCATACCTTTGAAACAGAGATATTTGAAGGGTTGATGGGAGAAATCCTCCTCCTCGGGACTTGGGAAATGTTTAAGAATTTATTGAAATTATTGAAATTATTAATAATAAGTATCATAAATGTTTTAAAATATAACAAGAATAAAGGTAAATAGGCATAGATAGTTTTCATCATAAGCATAAAAATAATAATTTTTTATTATGTATTAAATGTCTAAAGTACTAAATTTGCTATTTCCTTTTAAAGTTTTGTCAACATCTCTATTGTTTTGATAACTTTGGAAACTTCTGGTAGGTTATCTGTTTTCTATGCATTTTCTATCAAATATTATATTTATCATTTATTTTTTTTTATTAAACCGAGTGATCTATTTAACGTAAACCACTCCTTATTTCAAAAACTATTTAAGTGCTTGAATATATTTTTGTTGCATCATTAAGCCATTAAAAAACAGCATTTTTCTAAAAATATATATATTTTATTTTATTTTTTACTATTTTTATCACGATTTTTTAAAATTTTATTAATTATAAAATGTATTTTTAATTCCTTATTCCAAAGTACAATATTTTAGTAGAGTACTTCGATATATCAAAATTGAATTATTGATAAATAGCTTATGAGTTATAATAAGTATTTCAAGTTTAGATGAGTGGAGTGAAGTGGTACAAGGGTACTCCGTGAAATTTTGGTTCACTTCTCTGCTTACCTAAATTTAAATTCTGAAAAAAACATCTAATGTTGTTTATACTCGTAATATGCACAAAAACAATTTTACTAACGAATAAATAATAAATTCATTTACAATATCTGATAACTTATTGGCGAGAAGATAATATTTTCTCATATTATTAACGTGATTATATGCACATTGTACAATTGCCGACTGAGATGATGAGAATAAATACCTAAGTTAAATATAATATTAAAGTTAAATATCTATTGAGTTTTATATTCAATATTATTAAAAAAATATATATATCAATTTTTTTTATATGCATAATATTTACATAAACATCAATAAAATAGGTATGCACTTTTTTCTTGAAATTGATGAAATATGCAAAGTATGCATTTTACATTTTTGATTTTGAAATTATTAATTGTACATATAGCTTGTCTGCTATAAATCGAACATTATATAGAACAACGTGTAACTCCTACAACTTTCAGTTCTATTTATAACTAAAATATTATTTGTTTAAAATTTGATTTTGATAGATCTAAATACTCCGAATAATATTTCGCATTGAAATATGAGATTAAAAACATATGCTGTCGTTCAAAAGAGCAAAAACTTCAAACATTATAACGATAAAAATAGTAAAACAATTGTTTTGTTATGATTTAAAATATATACCTGTTTTAAAAAACGTTAGTTCTTTCTGAAATAATTCGTGTTTAACGTTAGCCCGGACGTTTCGACACTTATTTAATTAGGGAATTGACTTTTTGGAAATCGGTTGATGTGTGATGGTTCTCAACGATTGAATTATTGAAATTAAACTGATGAAATGAATTATTCACGTTTATTGGGAGGAAATTGTTCAACGAATATATCGTTTATCGTCACTCGTTTAGTTGCGATACGCAATATCAAAACACGCAAAATAGGACGTATTGGCGACGTGTTTGGTTTTTCAGTACTGAGCTGGCAACTCAGAGTTTGCCTAATGGTCTTGGGTGGTTAGGTCGTTTGGCTTTATACGTCGTTTACAGTGCATCAGTGCATTATGTCCAAGTTTGTGAAGTACTTGCTAACCGTCAGATTCAGCAAGCTGAATTTCTTTCTGCGGTGCGTAAATTTAATGTACTGGATACTTAACTTATTACTGCATAACATGTTTAAATTAAAACCGTTCAATAATTTTTATGCCACAATGGTGCCAGTGCAACAAGACGTCAGTTATGTCAGTTAATACGTATCGATGAAAACGGTGTATTTACATAAAGTGTGTTGTGATGATTTAATTTTTTTTTTTAATTGGATTTGGATTTTTGTAAATATATAATATTACACATATAAGAATTTAGTCTGATTAAACAATGACATTAATGTTCAATAGTAATTCGATAAACAAATACTTTGAATTTACTACAATAACAAAATTAACAATCTGAAGTTTTTGTCTTTCTGTGTACACGTCATATATTGTCTAATACATATTGAACACAATTAAAAAAATAATTTTACAAAAATTATAATGTTAACATGTACTTGTCACAGCCTAAAATTTTAAGAGTTACTAACTTTGCATTTTTTATTGAATTGGTTTTTATTAAAAAAGAAAGCATAATTGTAGTGAAATATCAGTAGAGCAATAATTGTTATGTTTACGAACGTTATACGTTTGTGATTTAATTACCCTTATATGCAATTGAAGTCTATAATAATTTAAAATTAGTGGTACTATAATTTTGTTTTATTTGACAAATTTGATAATTAGGAAATTGTGGGTTTACATTTTCTAAGGACATTTGAACCATTAGGAATGAATGTAAAATTGCACAATATAAAATAATATATTGAGTAGATGTCATTTAAATATATGTCAATAAACCATCTGTTGTTTAGTCCTAAAATTAATTGAATTAGGTAAAATTTTATTTTTAATTAACTGAAATAAAAAAAAAAAAAATAAGACGGTAATTTCAACAAGGTATTATATATTATGTTTTCCGTGTTTTAACTCTCATAAGATGGTTCTTCAACCATTTTTTTACTTACTCTATTGTTCCGCTGTTTCTACTCGATTAATTATAATCAGACAATTTTAAGTGAATTCAAAGCGTATATACCAGCTATAATTTATTTCTGGTTTATCATTTTCAGACGTAATATTTTTATTATTTTATATTTTTAATTCAAACAACTGCCACCCGGTATTGCTTCTCCACACTTTATACACTTATGGGTTCATTAATTAAGTTAATATAAATTATTGTTTTTCTACATATAGCTTATACATCTACAGTATAAATTATAAAACAAGATGTTAATGGTAATATTATACGCATATAGATACTATATAATGTAATATATTACAATTGAAAATATGGCTGATGTCGTAATAATAAATTATAATAAGTTTTTAGTCCCAGGAATATAATTTGTAATAACTAATAAGTATCAATTCTTAAACGATGGACAATTTCAGATTAAATGTATTACGACATTTTACGTTTATAAATAACTTTTAAATTAATATTAATTGATTTTGCATTTTGACTTTAATAAATTAGCCTGTCTGGATTGTACGTTTGGATGTTTCCATTTTCGTACTTCTTTATTCGTATGGATTATAATATACTAAACATACATACATATTTTTATCACAGTAATTTTATGTTCTTTAGCAATAAATGTCAATACCTATACACATAAATATTAATGAAAATCAAATATGTTTATTTACATTATGATACTCAAAATAACCTATTTTTTTTCTATACGTAGGTACTAATATTTTAGATAATTTTATTTTTAAGGAGAGAATTGGATAATTCTGTTAGCATACTTTGTGTGTATAATTGCATGATAATTAATTATATTATATATTGTTCGTTATACAAGTTAAAAAAAAACCTCTTTATTCTCTCTCAGATATAAGTAAGATAAATTTCATTATTAATACACGAATTAATGAATAAGATTAAATATTAAATATATATATATATATATATATTATACATATAATATAATATATTATGATATAATATATTTCACAAATTCTGTCCTGTTATTTATTTAAATTAACGACTAAACAGAGTATATTATATCAGTGGTTTTCAACCTTTTTGACCATGTGGTACACGTCTTCCATCTCCTACAAAATTTTCGCGGCACATTAATCCATATAATATCACCGAATAGGTACCGATATTAATATCGGTATATACATACTTATAAAACTTTTAATAGATTTTTCGAGGCACACTGGTTGAGAACCACTGTAGTGTACAGTACAATAATCAAATAATATGCTTACCTGCTGTAGAATTTAAATTGCAACAGAAGTAAATCGAAGAAGTAAGTATGTATTTGTAATTGAAATAAATTGGTATAGATCAGCGGTTCTCAACCTTTTTGTATTCGCGTACCACCTACACAGTTTGAAAATTTTTACGTACCACCAGACCATTTTTTTGCTTTTTTTTTTTTTTTTTTGGTTATTGATAATGTATAATACGTATATGTTTTTCATAAAGGGAGATTTTTTTCGCGTACCACCTATGAGCTTGCCGCGTACCACAGGTTGAGAACCGCTGGTATAGATATAATAGTGTATACCTAGGTAGTTACTAATTTCTGTTTTTAGATTATTCAAGTTTTTGTTTTTAAAATTCTGATGATTGTATTACCTAGTTGTTTAATGATGTATATTTAAATTTTTTTTTTGGATCTGTCTGTCGTCACATTATTCAGCAATAAATTTTTAATTTTCAACTTTGAGGATGGTTTCTGATAGAAAATTGTATTTAGTGAATACTCGTGGGAGTTAAAAGTAAAATCATCCTTAATAGTTTTCAAAGTAATCAGAAAAAAATCAAAAAGAGAATTATCGAAAAAGTTTTCGATAGAATCTAAACAAGAGTTGTAAGTTAAAATTTGATTAAATAAAATTTAAAATACATAATTCCTTGTAAGTTTTCTTTTTATTGGAATTAAAATAAAAAGTTGAACATGAATAAGCCATGTTAATTTTTTTAGCATTTGGAGTTCAAACGATGATGTTATTGGATAAAATGTTTTCTCCTTCAGCGATTTTCGTTATAAAACATTAAATATTGATTGCAGGGACTTGATTCTAAATAGCCTGCATAATTATTTTCTATACATAATTAAAATTTCAAATTATTTATATTTTAATCTAAGGTTATTTATAGTATGAATATATTCACAATATTCCACAGTACGCGATAGTGATTTATAATTTGAAAATAACTATTAAAATATAGGTAGGTACGTTATAACAATTCTTATAGTAATATAGTTTATATTTATAGTCGTCAATGTTATAGGTACCTTAAAAATAAAAGCTTAATGATTGTTAAAAAAATTTTTATATAATTTAGATACACGATTTAATAGTTAATTTCCATATTTTATTATTTATACTCAATGTTTAGTTTATACAGTGAATTTAAAGTGTTAACAATTTTAAAATAAAATATATCATAACATCTTTAACTCTGTATGATGGTTATTTCGTATAATCGTCGAAACCATTTATATTTTCTTGAAATGTTGATGCATTATGCATAAGCGCCAAAACAAAGCTCCGACAACTGTGAATTTATTTTAGCGAATTTTCGTAGTTTCTTTTAATCCACATACACGACAGTAACAAAATTGAGACGGTCGCACGTATTTAAATATTTGTAGGTTTTAATATTTTATGTAATATAATATATGGTGTTCCGTGTTGAGCCGTCGAGATATCAATAGATATTACAACACATAAAAGTGAAAACTAATGTACCGTGTCAATAAAAAAATAACATCGAGTAAATGTACTGATATAATAGGTATTTCCACATTATTAAAGAACACATGCTATAGGTTTGTTTTAAAAGAAAAAATAACTCACGGGTTGTGCTTACGTACTTGCATTGGTCGCATCTATTGTTATACTAATCTTATTGTCTATACAATTAGGATAAAAATATGTGAGTAGTTTTGGATTGTTCTTGAAAAGTCTGATATGTTAACGACTAAGAATGAAAAATTTGCCATATGACGTTAAAATAAATTAAATGTCTGTTTTATAACGTGAGAACCCGAGTTCAGAGTTCACCGAAAATATACGCGTAATATGTCGTGTCATTTTCCACTAAATCGTGCGTGTTGTGGCGACCAGAGATGACGGATTGTTGTATATCGCACTCGAAATAAAATTATGCTTTTGTGGTGCTATTATTTTTTTTCTCATTTCATCTGTTTTCCAGAGTCCCCTGCGGATACCGGGACTACAGACTACAACTAGCGAGTCCAAATCGAGCGTGGCGACCTAGATTCTTTGAACGTACCTACCCACATAATAATATGGGCTTATTTGATTTTTTTTTTTTAGTTTTACGCCTTTTGAATAATATACATGCCACAGACCTATTTCAGTTGACCGATAACGTAAGTAATGGCTCTCGTTTATGTTATACTGTTAACACAAGTCTCTGTGTCTTTCCGATAAAATAGTCGTTGACTACTGTTTGATATTTTTACTTGAACACCATTTAGTAGTAGTAACAATTTATATGTATATAACAATAATATTTAAATCATATTAAATTTCATATTTATTTATTTAATTTGTACGAACATAAAATCCAATAAGTCAATAGCAATATTAATTAATAATTACATGTTTGCATACAATAACATTATATCACTTAATGGTTTATAGATTTTACAATGATTGGTTTGTGTTGTTTTTTTGTATCTGTCATCACTTTCCGGTGCAGTAAAAATTCTTCAACCTTCAATTTTGAGAGTGGAAAATTAGTTTTTGGTAGAAAATTGGATGGTTCTTTGAGGGTGCTTTCAAAAGAAAAAATGTTCAGTACCTTTCAAAATAATCGGGAAATACAAATAGAAATAGTTAAGAAGAATGGGAATTTTCACGGAAAACAATTTTATTTTGTTGTTGTTATTCAAAAATGAATAACTATAGATACTTGAAATTAACATTAAAATTCTTTGAATAATTTTTTATTCTGGTAAAGAAAACAAAGTTTTTTTTGATTTATCTACTCTTGTAATCATATATTATTCATACAATTTTAAATATTTTAAAATATATTCTTTAAGATGCATATATAATGATAGAATACACACACACACACACACACACACACACACACACACACACACACACACACACACACACACACACACACACACACACACACACACACACACACACACACACACAC
>VUJU01001921.1:0-46159 GCA_009835225.1 Aphis craccivora
CTATAACATCATTAATTTTATATGCTATATTTATATTGTAATTGTTGAGCCATAATAGTCGTCGACTGAAGGCTAATAAAAATAAAAAAAAAAAAAAAAAAAAAAAATAATATAATATAATAAAACTTAATAACTTACTTTAATACTTGTAGAATTTAGCATAACTTAGTATATTTTGTTCAATGAAATTTGTCATGAAGTTATTATAATATACATTCTAACATATACTTTTAAATAAATTTGAAGTTATAAGGTCAAAAATGATAATTTCAGATAGATCAATTGTTTTCTTTCACTCATGGGACCACTAACATATATTTATTTGTGAAACTCACATAATCGGTTCAATCATTTATGAAATTTCTTTTATGGAGATAATTTCTATTAGAAATAAAATAACAGAACAATATTGTTTATGTATAATACATAATATTCACTCATAACATAGTCAAAAATCAAATTTAATTTTAACCTATTCAGAATTAATATTTATTAAATAACGCATAATAAATAAAATGTAATTTAGATTTTCGAGTGAATGATTTTTTTTTTTTACACCAATAACAATAGGAATTAATAATTACTTCAGAAGTTTTAATGCCAAAACTTAAAGTGAAAGCTAATAATTTTTAAAACCATTTTTATGTTCCAAACACATAAATTATTAAAAATTGACATTATAATTTTCGTTAGAGTACATACTTTTGAAAATAAAATGAGTCATCTTATTTTATAGCACCCTGTGGGTAAAAGGTAAGTAAGTATTACATAATGCTCGTAAATAATGTTTGTTTTAAATAGTAGTAACATTTTGTGAATAACTAAGGGTTGCTTCAAGAAGAAAATAAATAATTTTTATCTCTGTAAAAATATAAGTTTGTTTTTCTACAAAACCAAAAAAGTCAGTCTGCATAAAAATGTCATTATTTTAAACATAACTTGATGAAATTTATATTTAAATTAAAAATATTAATCATAAACTATTGTTATAGTTAATAAGTTATTAATAATAACAAATTAGTTATGATATAATTTCATTAAAATATTAAGGCTTTTACAATGTTTAATCAAATGTATTCAGTAATTAAAATTGTGAATTTTTTAATAGCCATCTACATGATAACCTTTTGAATAAAATAACTTTCTCAATTTAGATCAATTACCGAAATGTGCATCTTTAAAAAGAAACAAAGATGAAAAGAATGTCGTGTGTTTACTACTATAAGCTGAATTATTTTTTTTCTTTTAGAGGTTTATTATATGGCAAATCCGGCACTATGGACCACCTTCAAATCTTCAGCCTTTGCCTCTTAAAGTGCTTTCGAATTATTTATGATACAACAATATCAGTAAACCACATAATTTGTTTTATACGTTAGCTTTACAATTCTTTTTAGTAAGTTAATATCGTTTTATATAAAATAAATCATTTTTAAACTTGAAGTGCTCTGTATAAAAAATGATTCATAAACCAAATATATTTTAGAAAACTATTTATTCTTCAATATACACATAATTTTTATCAGATTTAAATTGAATAGCACTACAATTAGTTTATAAGTGAAGTGGAAATTGCAGAAAAGTGAAAATAAATTATTAAAATATGGTTTTTTAAATTAGTAATAAGTTATTAAGCTACAATAGGTATAGTAACAGATTTCATCGTTTAATATCTAATGATTATCAAAAAGAAATTTCTACAGAATTTAAAATCAAGTATATTAGTTCAAATTTAAGATATATAATTATGAATTTATAATTTATTTATTTTTTTTGTTATGTAAAATAGTATCTGTACTAAATACATAACCAAATATTAACTAGATAGGAACTAGATAGATTTATACTATTGAAGTAATTGTTAAAGCATATTTTTTTTTTTTTTTTTTTTTGTTATATTATTTTATTAATATACAATAAAATTTGTTTTAAAAAAATTGAAAACGTATTTTTCAGTTAAAAATAATATGAAAATAAGATTGTTTATGAAGAAAATATTATAAAGTTACCTAATAACCAAAGGTATTTTATTTTTTTTTTTTATTGATAGAAATAATTTTAGAATGATACATTCTTAAAATGTAACCTGTATAGTGTATAATGTATATAGATCATAATCATAATAAAATATAAATTATGACATAACTAAATTTTTATAAAATATCATTAATTTTTCATGAAACTATTTAAATATTTTTTAGTAATAATGAATAGAAGAAAGGTAGGTACGTATATTAAAATACGCCAATCTAAGTAATACAAAATAAAAATAAAATATTGTTATTATGTAATATACGATTTATACCTATTATTCTACAGTACATTTGCGTTATAAATATTACATAAAAACACACACACTAATACGGAATAAATAAATTGTACCAATAGGGCATGACTTACAAAAAAAAAAAACCACAATATTCTTTGTTTGTAGATTTCTCCGCGCCAAAAAAAACCATGACCTTTTCCACGAGATGCGTTATCGCTAATTCCGTACTATACGGCATATAGAATTTACAAAATAATATATCGCTACCATTTAATTATCACAGGCGAAAACTAAATAAAATTCAAATTGACAAACCACAAAATGTAATTATTACAGTATTTTGATAATTGTTAGAATTATATCAGTCACTAGAACTAACCATACACTTTGTGTACAATTACATTCAATTATCTAAAAAATTATGATCAGTGTCAACTATAACTATAAATGTATAATTTTACTCGTTTCAATCTAGCCCAGCTCGTGGACACAGGCTGCAGTAGATATAACAGTAGATATTCATTTTATGAGGATCTACCCATTTACGGGACGACGCGTAGTAAAGAGTCAGATCGAGAATTTTGCACCTGTGCCGCCGCAAGTAATATGCTGACACTCGTGACTAGAATGCACATTTTACTCGATGTTCGCGCAACACTGTGACTATACCATTGCGGCACTACAACCGTCACCAACCACAGCACAGCAGAAGTGCGCGTTTTGACGAAACCATAATGTATTATTATTATTATTATTTTTATACACAAATAAAGTCACGCCATATCAATGTCACAACAGTTTTATTGAGCGTACGTGCACTATAATACACGGCATGAGTCCATTAATCACTACTACCTACCACCAAGTATTTGCAAGTTCGTTATAAAGCTATTTAATATGAGTGCAAAATTTGACTTCTCAGTAGACATTTATCCGATATTATTTAATATTTAGTATTAACTATCAGTTTCTTACTTTTGATAACCACCTAAGTCAAAGTTTACATAATGAATCAAAAGGTCATTTAAAAAAATATGTTTTAAAATGTATAACCTAAATAATAATATTTTTAATAAGCCATATAAGCCACAAATATGATTTATGAAAATATGACTTCACCTCACAATTAACTTCAAATAATATAATATACTTAACACAAAAACTATTATAAAAACTACGAAACTTTCGTTTTACATATTTAATATGTATGATCATTGGTCAGGTTGGACTAAGTCACAATTATATATATTTAAATAAATAAATTCCACTAAACATGTTGTTTTTTTTGTACAAGTCATTATAATTAAACACTAAACAGAAAGTTGGGAATTTTTCTATAAAAGACAATTGATAATAATAAATAAGTCGTAAAAAAGCAATAATGTGAATTCCGAATGAAATTTCGTCACTATACCCCAAGTTTGACGCCATAGTGAACATTTCAATTTTTGAGTGTAACGCACTTGTTGAAAAAAACAAAAGAATGTTATAAAAAATCAATAACAAATAATAAAAAACTAAAAAAAAATTTTAAATGAAAAACGCAATTACGACGTTAGCTACAAGTGAAGTATAAAAAGCCAATTTACTCCTATACAAAAAATAAAATAAAAATAGTTCTTAAGTCATAATAATACACAATAAAAATATAAGTGTACCAAATGCATTAATGAAATCTTTTTAAACATGTTTTGTTTACATGCATATCCATATTGTAATCTGATAACGTTGAATAGATATACTACTTTAAACAGTTAAAATTTAATAAATATATGATAGGTATTCTATCACAAAATAAGATAGGGATGTTTCTACCGCGCGCAAGAAGCTGTGAATAATAAGTATGTACAAAGTACATTTTTGGTCTTATTCTCTGAAAATGAGAGAAACGTGTAACAACATATTTATAAATCATCATAAATCATATCTCACATATATTCTGTAATAAATAGATTTTAAGATAAATCGCTATTATTAATTAATTGTTTAAATTTATCACTTTTTTTTGATTCATCAGCCACTTGTAGTCAAATACCAGCACACATGATCAAACTCCACTAAATGAAATCTTATTAGTAAAGAACCAAAAATTAATAGTTTCAAGAAAATCACTGAAATTTTACACAATGTTAGAGAATCACGATAAATGCTATAAACATAAAACCTTATGCAAAACTAAAATTAAACAAATGTATTTAGTTATTATTTTTTAATGTTAAAATATATTGCACGGTATAAACTCATACCGTGATAAAATAATAATAATAAAGGTTCTACGTTCTTGCCGAGTCCATAACAACGCATAATATCTGTTATGCAGACGGACCTTTAACGAGAACGTTATCGTTGAAACAGCGGTTTCCTTCCGAAACACATCGGTAAGAAATGTATTTATTTTTTTTTTACTTAATGCTCCACGACCAAATTCACAGATAAGATAGATATATTTCGCACCATCTCCCAATCTCCATCTAATTTCAAACGAAACGTACACAATTGTTATTTTCGTTGGTTGCGAAGGTGAAGTATGAGAAATATATCACGGAATGCAATAACGCACAACACCACACATACGGCACCCAGTTGTTTCTACACTTCTAATTGGACGTATGAGAAACAAGAAAAACTTTCTTTATCATTTTTTTTTCTTGTCGCCTTTTCCCCACGAAACTTCTTTCTATTTCATTTAATCGAACCTCACACCAAGGTGTGGTATAAAATTTTACCAGCCGGCGCTGCTCAAGGAATTTCTAAGATGACATACCGGACTTGAAAACGATTTTTTTAAATTGAGAAATTCTTGAGAATCCTTCGGGTGTAGAAATCTTTTGTTTTGGTAAAACGCACGAAAAGAGGAAGAGGAAAACTTTTGATATAATAATATAATGACCGATTTTTCTTCTGAGACCCGAGACCCGTTGTCTCTCGAAAAAGTTCATTATATAGATTAAAATAGTTGTTTAGCCTAAAAAAAAATCAGTCGTAAACATTCAATAAAGAATGTCATCTGGAGTAAACGAAAAATCCTTTCTCATCGTTAATATTTAAAACAAAAACTTGCAATCAGTTTGCCACGTCCGTCAACTTCAAATCGTATAGAAATTTTTACTTAGAACTCAAGTATTCTCTATCGAGTATTAACATTTCAAGTTACTAAATAATTTCACGTTGTCAATCTTCATGACTTCATGACAAGACCATTCATCAATTTTTAAATTAAAATAAGACGACAGATAACTAAAAACTGTACGTAGGTATACTATATATAATTACATTTATTTTATTAACAATTATTCTATATTACTGTAGTAGTTGTTTAGTTACATTAATAAAATTAGTTTTGATAAGTATTAGACTATTACAACCTACAGTCTATTATACACAAATAACTATAATATTATTATTTAATGGTATTTGTATGCATAGTTGTTGTGTGTTTAAACATTCTGAAAAATAATGTAATGACCCGGGTGGTTTAAGTTAGCGGATGGAACGTAAGCACGATTTAATTGGAAAAGTTGAACATGTTAAAAACGATACATTTTAATAGAAAACTATAATGATTAAATAATATATAAATATTTTTAAATATTTTTAAAGGCTATATATTATTTGTTACATAAACTTAAGCACTAATTATACATTTGAATACAATATTTGTAAAATATAAACCAAAATGAATCTAATCTATAATTTAGCGTGTAGTTAATAAATTCAAAAAGCTATGTCCATGCAAGGACGATTATTAAAATGACAAAATTATTGAATACCTTCAGATCCTAAATTTTACAATCTTTAAAACCATGAATATATTAATAAATAGATTATAATCAACTTAAATTAATAAGACAGACGCTATTTAATAATATACATTTTGAAATTATGCACTGCAATACGAATAAATAAATGATTAACTTCACTGAAAAATGTTTTAATATTTGTCTTATACTAAGTATGTATTATATTATATTATGAATTGTTTTTTAATGCCTTTTTTTTAGGATTTTTAATTCATATTTCACTGCAAAGCCAAAAAAAAAAAATGACTACGGTTGGCCAACTAAAAAAAAAAAAATTTGAATTTATATATATTTGATTTCTATTATGGAATATTGTAAAAATATAAAAACATTTGCCATTTTATACTACAATATAATAATACTATACATAAATTGATTATTATCGACCATTTATGAACACTAAAGTTGACATACATGCCATAAACATGTACACTGACTTCACTGAAAAATTATAATTTATCATGTATGTACATAGATATTTTTGATATATAAAAACAAAAAAAAACTGACATCTCTTTACAGAGCGAAGGAGAGGAAGAACGTTTTAATTAATGAACATAAACAACAATATGAGCAACAACAAAAACACCCGAGTTAACCCTACAGGACCCCATAACAGATAGTGAACGGTTTCTGTAAAGTTTTTCCTAGAGCTTCATTATAATTTTCACACGCGTTTTGGTTAACTCACCAAACCAATTACCAGCTAACTGAAAAATCTAATTAGTTCAAAAATTAACATTAATTAAAAATACTATCCAGATGAGTTATAACTAAATAATAATATAATATATTATGACCTATATCTAAACGAATAAATATAACATATTACATGTGTATTTTTGCATGAAAAAGATAACCAAAATAATCACAAGTCATAACTACACGAGAGATCTTATATTACACTTTCAAGCTAACCAACCTTTAGTATTAAAATTAAAAAGTGTATCCGATTTAATCATAAGTGAATGCACGTGTGCAGCGAATTATACTGTCGCTGAACCTGAAATTTAGTAAGGTCGAAGAATATTTATTTAAAACTTACATAGTATTAATAATTTTAAAATTATTAAATTAATATAAAATAAAATATCAATATGAATGCTTAATATAGATAGTATAAAAAATTAATAAAGTATTGCCCAGATGTAATGTGTTGTGAAGTGGAGGGAATTTTTAGAACATTACAAACAAGTAAATTTAAATTTAGCCTATACTAAATAAAACTATTTTTAAGTTTTTAACACGTTCAAGGCGAAATTGATCTTTTACGAGGAATTATTATTGTATTATATTGAAACAACTTCATGATTTTTAAACCTGATTTTACTTAACCACATGATACACTTTTAAGATTCAATCCGAATATACATTAATATAATACATCTTTAGTATCTCAAGTATACTGTACAGTGAATCATTTATACTTATCAACTTCAAATAAAAAAAAAAAATTATAAATACATAATACTTATATACCTATAAAATCATAAACTTTTGGTATATAAAGTTAAACATGTCTTAAAAAATTTAGTATATTTATAATCCATCAATAGTTCATCGGTTTATTAAATTATACATGATGAATTATGGAAATTTTAGAACCGGGGGAATAGATAAGTTTTAAGACAAACAACTTAATCTACAAAACATATTATAATATTCATTTTTAATTACTAATTACTAATAAAAATGTTTTTAAATTTAACAATCAAAATATTTTTTTTTAAATATGGTATAATAAGAAATTTGTTCTTAGTATAATCTAATATACCTATTCAAGTTTAATAGTAATTATAACTCAGTTTTTTAAATATACCATATAATAATTTATATATTCTCGAAAAATTAGATATTTTATACTTTTAAAGAGTGTTTTATACAACTTGTGATAATATAAATTTCTTTTGTTAAATGAAATCTACCTTTTTTTATTACAAATAACTGTTAATGTTAATTTTAATAACATAACTTTTTTTTTTATGTTGATTTACTTTTTTGTATAAATCGAAATTTAAGTAATTAGTTTCTGATTTATTTAAATTCAATTACTAAGAAGAAAAATTCAAAGATTATATTTAAAAATTAAAGAAATTAATATTAATTTATTGTAATTTTATAATTTAAAAACATTTTCTAAATATGAAAAATAGTAGACTTAAGACTAAATATTATATCTACTTCAAATTTGTTTAAATAAAATAATAGTTATAATCTTTTTTATTGACCTATTTCACATAAATTAACCTTAAAATTTATATTAATTGTTAACAATTTGATTTATTATAAATATTTATAAAAGAGTTGTTCATTTCACATTTTAGATTCCTTTTTCGGGTATTTCTCATTTGAAAAAAATCAATTATTATTACAGAATACTCCTTAAATTATACAAACATCTAAGTACTAAAAAATATGATCATAATTAATTAATTTGTTATCATTTTTAAAAGATAAAAGGAGAGTGATCATTTTCAGTGAATACATATTCATTTTGTGGCCTATACACACTATACTGCAGCTATAATATTTTAATTTTTTTATTTATACATTAATAAATAATAAATTATTGTTTATAGAATACATATGTGTTCGAGAGTCCGTGGTCATTAATGATATTAACAACGAATAAAAAAAAAAAAAAAACTGAAGCAGCAGTTGTTTTGAGATCAACGTCTTTGCTTTTAGTCAGTTTAAGCGTCAAAGTTGCTTATAACGGTTTGATTTTTACATTCAAAAATCTACCATCGACTTTTTTGCATATACATTTCACATTTAAAAATCGTTTAGCTAAACGAGTTTAATAAGGGAAGAAAACAATATTGTACGCCATCTGAAAAATAAAAAACAAAAAAACGTTTTTGTTTTTTCATTGAAGTTTCATTAATTTATTTTATTAACTGATTTTTATTTATATTTAGAAACTTAAAAAAAATGTAAGAATTAATTGAGCTACGATATACCAACATCATTGATTATATACAACAAATATAGGTTGAGCGATTAGTATAGCATTTTTAATTTAAATTCTATTTTAAGTTGTGAAAGTTGAATTTATTGTGCCAAAGGGATTTTTGAATCAATTCCCTACTAGGTATAATAATTAGTTAATAATAATAAAATAGACAACCAAAATATATACATTAATAACATAAGCTTTAGTCATATATAGCCTTTATACATAATTTTTATTTTATTCTATTAACACGTTTTTTACACATTAATATTGTTTTCATTAAAATTTTAACTATATGGATTTATTAATACAATACATAATTATTAATAAATATAGCATCACATGTTTAATATATGAGAAATATTTATCAATCAAATAATATAATTAAAAAATGAAAATATTGACTTTCATTCAAAAAAAAAAAAAAAAAATTCAATGTGAAATTTTATGTGGCATTTTAATTTATTGTTGTTTCGTATTACTTTTTAGTACAAGTATTATTTTTTTTAAAGAATACATAATACCAATAAAAAATACGTTCAAATATGCGTATCATATTTATTTGAAAACCAAATAACATAAAAGGTATAATTCAACGGTCATATTTTAACAAAAACGACACATTTTGAGAATTTTATCTTTTGAGGGATGACTAATACAAATCAAGAAAATAAAATAGGTCACCACGTTGATGTAATACATACCCATTAATACAACTAAAAACAATCGATTGGGAATACTATTCTTACATACAATGAATGAGTTTGAAATGAATTCTAACTTACAAGCCGTTCATCAAAATCAAGACGAAGTTGAAGTATCATTACGATTTGTTTTCGGGTGTGTTTAGATTTGTATTTGTCTTTATAAACGAAACATCCTAACCCATAGGAAAAAGATCGAATAAAAACAAAAAAATATTACATCCTCAACACGCGTCTGTTGGTATAACAAACGGTTAAAAGTTACAGAGATTTTACCCTTTGGTGAAGAACATCCTTTAATATTATCGGGCGTCTTATCTCGTTGTCAACTGTACCCTCTCCCCAAGTCCCTTAACATATCAATTTCTAACATCGCCAAATACCCATGTTTTATTTACTATGTAGACAGATGACAGAATACAGAGGAAAACAACATGGAACAGTTTTTTTTTTTTTTTTAACAGCCTTGTCACATTAGAACCATTATTAATCTTCGTTTATTATTAACTTTTTTTTTTTGGCAAATCAAATGGTTTAAAGAGTGTAGATAAATAGTGTGTTTCGTATGACTAGTTAATAAATAAAAGTACATATAACAATATATTTAATAACTGATCGGCCCAAGGAGTATTAAGGATCAGGTCTTATTCTTAAGAAATTATACGTAGACAGTATAGTATCAGCCACCTAGTTCTTAACGACAAAAATACTGCCAAGTTTAATACATGTTTTTTGTTTCGTTTTAACACATTACAATATTACTAAAAACTTTTACTTCTCATATAAGTCGATCCAAAAAGTTACGATAGACGAGTGGATTCCATATGAATTTTTTCCCGCCAAACGGCGACGCGTACAGTAAAAAAAAAATCGTATAGAAACTGATGCAGAAATGAAAAAATGACAGAAATACTTCTTAAAAATAAAAATAAAATAACACATTGAGAAAGGTCGTTCGAGAGTTGAGAAATTGAATTATCCGTACGGTCTAGAGCATGTGATTTCATAGTGAAACTCGCTTATAATATAACATTATGCAGTCTAGTGTGTTGTTCTACATTGTTATACAAATAGACAAAAAATACTAGAATAAAGAAAAATAACGGATGTAGAGCCTAACAACACATTCATTACAAAACGAAAAAGACATAATTGGATGTTTGCTTCTATAAGACAACCACATGAACTATTGTATGAAATATACTTATCCACACAGACCAAAACAAATATGAATAATAAACTATAGTCAAAGGTTGAATTGAAAGCGCTCTAAAGTATGTAGGTACTTCTAAAGTATTCATTGTATGAATCTATGTCTAATGTATCACCTTAAGAATCAGATCGACCGTGTGACAAATATGCGATAAAATGGATAAACAAATGCATAGCAACATTGGTTAAGACATACCTATTTCGTTTGCAACGATTACATCTTTATAAATAACAACTCGATACAATCGCATTTTTTTAAGCGTTCAAAATGTATACAGAACACAAACGCAATATCACATGAATTCCGATTAAATACACACGATCAGACAAACATGTCAAAATAAATTTTACTTAAAATTCGTAGTTAAAAAGTAAAATCATTATTATTAATCTGTTATATTATTGCTTCATAAATAAATAATATAAGACAATAGATGTTAAAATCGATACGACGAAATTAAAATTGCACTTCATAAATGTTTTAGTTATATTTTGATAGTGAACAGATAAAATATACATTGGCTTAATAATAATGTGTTTGGATGTTTTCTATAACAATATTTACTTACAATTAACTATTTTTGAACTATTCATAGACTATTGTTATATTGAATTGTTGATACTTTTCCCTACATCACTTAACCTCTATCTTACTTCCTCCTTCTTATTTTATTAAATAAGTGTTTTAAATTGTCTATGTAAAAATAAAAAATACTACTCAAAGTCTGTAGTCAATACATGAATGATATGTATTTTTATTTCATAAAAAATAGTGATTTTTACTTATTCTCTTTTATCCGTACACCTCACAAACTATAATTATTAATAAGAATGTATGCTTTCTTTCGATTCCACAAAATTCATCAACATTCATCTAATTTTTCAGGTTCAAAAACATATTATAGTATAAGTCTAAAATGTTGAATGATTAACATTTACTTAGTATTTTATACCGACACAACGTGTTAAACGATTTAGACAAGACAACTTAAACGAGGTTTTTTAATACCGTTGCATGAATGATAACACTTTAAAAATGTATGCAATAGACATTACATCATAACAAAGCCATCTTCGCCACCGAAACAATAATTCAAACCCAGTGCATTTTCACGTAATTTCTGAAACAACGCGTGCTTCAATAATTAAAACGGAATCAAACTGTCATTTGGAAGGATTTTAACGGGTTTTTTCCTAGACCTTGTGAATATCTCGTCTTCCACGTCGTCGACGCCTTCGTCAATCCCCTCTATTCATCGCTTTACGTAGAACAAAAAAAAAAAACACAAAACGAGCTGTGGCGTCTCTCTAACTCTCATCCACTACACGACGGCCCAACATCTGTTGCGGCGCCGCCGGCGGTGGTTGGAAATTAATAATAAAACTCGAGACCGTTTCCACGTTAAGTGGCCTTCACCACCTACCCTTCACTGACGTCATCTCTCAATCCGAATAATTTAATTGCCACAGCGGTCCCCATAATTCTCCGTTCGTCCGTCCATCTCTCCCCGATTCCCGCCTCTATTCGCGATATATCTTTACGCGTCGCACTCCGTCGTCGACGTTTTCTCCTCATTTGGGTTCGACGGCAGAGAGTAATATTTTGCCACCACCGCCACCACCACCAACCACCGTATCGTATGCTATACCTACTGTACGACCACATCTGTCAGTAATATCTCTCTTCTTTTTACCGAAAAGACGTCGAGCGACGGGTTTTAATTGCCACCTCCCGGCGCGGTCGCCCCATTCCAAAAATATTACTCGAAACGTTTTTAATAATTACACAAGTATACAACCAGCGCTCGCTTTATAGCGAAATCGTTCACACACACAATATACATACAAACACTCACACGCTAACGGTGTTCATGGCAAATCATAGAACCATCCAGGGTGCAAGCCGTGTATGTGTGTGTGGTGGAAAGGGTGGAAAAGAGAAATCGGCTTTTCGAAACTTTCCGACAGAAATTTCCCGCAAAATCGCTTTAATATCGTTATACGCGCCGTGCACCACACGTGAACAATACAGACGATGAACGTCAATGAGACGGAGAAACCGAGCCAGTGTGACATATGTACATGTGAGTGCATGTGTGTACATGGATTCCCGTTTAACATAACGTGGATCGACCGAGCAGTATAAAAATATATTATACACGTGTAAGAAACACGATATAGGATTGTGGTGGTTGGAAGGTGTAAGAAAATTGTCGATGACGACGCTAAACGACTTGTGTACGATCGTCGTCGCCGTTGCTCAGTATATCGACACGGTCGTGAGCGCCAATTTTTACTTGCATTAGAACTTGAAAATAATATTTTATTAAAAAAAAAAAAAAAGTAATAATAACCGTTATGTCTACGAAGATCGTAGAAGTGATGATCAAACGGTGGGGCGAGTGGTGTAAATACCACTGATAACATGACTTTTTTTTTCGCCATAACTGTACGAGTATATTGCACTCGTGATTTCCACGCGGGGCGCGTTATCTCATCGTTACTGTCGTTTGGGTGTATTTCGTTAGCATGGGACCCACACGAATGCGCGATTGCTCGCGATTCGAGTTATCGTATTATATTATACACGCACATTATATATATAAAAAAATAATAATAATAAAAAGTTACGTCGTATTGTATTATTAATACGTAACAACAACAAGGTATTCAGTTTTTTTTCGATCAATAAGCATTCCTCCTGCCTGCAATCAGGAAGAGGAAGAATAACATCACAATACGTTCAAATACCATCTCGGTTGAATATATTTGGCTCTTTTCATTTTTTTATCTCGATTCGGTGAGCACAAAACCACATGATCAACTTTTATAAAACGTACTTAATGACCTGGTTGCTCTTAGATATGAATATGTCTTCTGCGTATTGGTATTTTTCGATTTTATTCATCTAATTGTATTCAGTATAATTTTGAATTAACGCTCTAAAGAATTATAGATAAATACATCCGATAAACTAGCTACATCAAAGAGGATTCAACTGAGCGATTAATTTGTATTTATCCGGAATTTTCGTGGAAATCAAAACAAATAACTTCAAAATACCAAATACAAGAAGAAGAAAAGAACATAGCCAAACATAGTATAAAACCGAATTAATGAAAATGAAAACAACACACAGTTATGGATAACGCACACAAACATCATATTATGTGGAACTTTATATTTTTCCAACAAGAGCACGCACCGGCCTTTTCAACTTACACACTCTTACCTTTTATACATGAATCGTATTCTATTTATCGAATAAAGACTCTCAAGCAACAAAAAAACGAATGGAATTGAAAATATCTAATAAAAATAAATAAATAATAATAATAAACATATAATATTATATACCTAAGTATAAAATATGTATTTAAATGTTGGTGAAACAAAAGGTTCAAATAAACATAAGTTACACACCTAATGCATATAACTATTGTGTTTAAATTATAAGAAGTAGGTTTATAATATTAAATTTTTTTTCGATAAAAAAATTCTATTCTATTTAAAAAATTTTTTATACATATATATTAAATAACAATGTATTTGTAGTATTTAACTTCATAAATTTTATTACATAAAAACTTCTTTTACATTCGATTTTATCTAGTGAATAAGTATGATTTCAGTCTTGAAAGGTAAATTGGTTTATGATTGTGTTCGTTATTCGGAGAGCACATTTTTAGTATCTACCTATTTAATCCATTGATTAATAGGATACGAAAGTGTAAACGTTTAGTTTGTTTTTCTATAAGCATACATAGTTTCTAAAACTTTGAATTTCAAAACGTAAATTCATTGTTTTATATTTTCTAACAATAAAAAATTATATGATATTAAATACGTAATTATAATAATAGTACAAAGATACATAACTTCTATAAAATTAAACTCGTAACCCTTAATAACATATGGATAAAAATCAAAGATACCTATTCTCTCTAATCAACTGACTAGAGTAGGTAGTAATAATATACAACATTTCATAATATAACCTTAACTTCAAAAGCAATGGTTTATAGATAAGTGTTCATAAGTCATACTAACTCATCTACAGAAATTTAAAAAACATTTGTTTGATAAGAATATCATTGTTTTATATACCTAATCGTATTTTATCGACAACTCAAATAACATTTTCAAAAAATTAGTAATATTTTATTGCAGATATTGGAGCATTTTTAGCCTAGTAATTACGTTAATATTCAAACTTTAGTTGGTCACAATTCATCAAATTATTTTTAAAAGAGGATTTACTATCTCCAAAACACTCGTTCAAACAACTTTAACGACTTTAAGGCGGTTTAACGATTGTCGAACATTTTATTATCTTCATAACGCACATAAGCTTTGCTGAATTTTACTACCCCCTCGACAAATTATATAAGTCGGCCCTACCCCATTAAAACATGTTATTTCATCACATTATTTCTGTTTACTATTGGAATCTAACGAATCAAAATGACTCCATAAAAGTAGTTGCTTTAATAAATAAAAATATACCATGATTGTAACACGTAAGAATATATAACCATAGGATTTAGTCATTTATACCATAATCTAAACATATTAAATATAACACTAAAAAATTAAGTAAGTATAATTACCTAAAACAATAACATACCAAGAAAAAAAAATTAAATAAATATTTATAATAAATTATTACTTTATATACTAGACTTAATATCTGTATATGTTATTATTATTATTCATTTAAGAATATCGTTTTATTACCATTAGTTCGAAAATGTTTATCTAATAAATAATTGTTTAGTGATTTAATATTACGAGTTATGTTCTAATTATTATATTTTTTCAAATAAGTACATTTATATTAAATATTCCATTTTTTCGATTAACTCTAACTGAGATCATTATATTTAAAAACTGTAGATTCTTGTTTAAGATTATAATTTATTTTAATGGTTTTTATTATAAATAATTTATCACAATGACAACCTATGCCCAAAAGCAATTTTGACATTAATTTAAATTAATGATACTGTATGGAAATTTTTACTACTTTTATAAAGAAGACAAAAGTCAAACATCTAAGTTTTCTCCCGAGCAAAATAAACATAACCAAACATTTGTCAGTTTACTTTTATAATGTAATATGTTATATTACACATACGTACCCATATTTTATTATGTAATATTATATTTTAAGTAAAAATTAATCAATTTTGTTAACAAATAATAAAAACTAAATTAAATAACTTTCGAAATAATAGAATAATTTTATTTATTTCTCAAGTATTTATAAACAATAATGATTAATTATAAAATAATATTTAAAAAAAGCAAACTGTTTTTGTAATAAAATCGAAATATTGATTTGAGAAAAACTATTTTATTTGGATTTTAAAAATTATTATTATTATGTTTTAATCTTTAATCTCTAAGGATACCGTGGACTCTTATTACACTACACCTTATAAACTCTAAGTTTAATACATTTCTCAAGATGAGACTTTTTAGCAAGCATTAAAATATATTCGTATTATGTGAAATTTAAAATATTACAAATTGTGTTCAAACCATTTTTATGAATGTGGATAAGTAAAGTAAATTGGTTTATAAATAGTTAACTTACCGTTTATGACAAATAATAAAATAACTGAGATCCAAAACATTTTTTTTTAATTTGAACTCCAAATCCAGTTGTCGTTAGATCGTATGAATCAGGTAAATCATTCTGTAATGAGAATACAATATATATGAAAAAATATATTAAACAAATTAGAACTAATTAAGTCTAAAAAACAAATACTATTAAAATATTATTGCACTGTTAGTTGAAGTAATTAAATTAATACTTAAATTTATAAACAACACATCATTAAGATTAATCTTACATATTATTTCTACCAAGTTATTTTGTGTAATTATTGATTTATAAATAATTAACAAAATATACATATCAATAAATACATTATTTGATATTAATTATATTTATATAATTATTATAATATGTTCTCTCCCCCCTATCCTATTAATTGCTTAATTTTACATGATATATTATGTTATAATTAAAACAATTCTCCATTGATTCATTAATATAATACTGACTTTATAACTTTTAAATACTACTAATTTCATATTACGTATTTAACTGTACATAATTGTTATTAATTTTTTATTAAGCTTGACAATTGAAATACAATTATTTATGTTAATTTTTAACTTTGTATGCCCATGGTGTACACATAAATAATGGTCATTAAGGATAATTGATTGTGGTAATACTTTGAAAGATATGAAAACTAAAATGATATGAAAATTAAAGTTATTTATAATAATATACTAAGTGAAATTGTTTTTTAAGTTGTTGTAAAACATTCGACATAATACGTACCTATACATTTTGTTTATAGAATGTTGAAATTAAACACAATATTGTATTTTACATATTTTGTCATAGTTAAAGAAATGTACATATTATTTGAAAATGTGTTTGCATATTAAAGCATTTTTAAAATTTTTCCAATTGTATTATTTTTATACATTTATTTATCGATCATATTATTATATTTAAATAATGGTTAATATTTCCTATTTATTTGCTAATCTTTAAATTTAAATTCAACTTTAAGGGTTTAATTTTTTATTAATAACCATCATTAATAACATCTAGATTTTACATTGCTCGAAGAAATAAAAACCAGTACATATTTAATTTTGGTGTTTGTTTATCGCAACGATCGTTATTTCGTATCAAAGTGCGTCGTTGACCATCGTATACCTATTTACATACATAATTTACCAGAGTTTTTTTTAATTACTTAATTTTGTTTTACTAGTTTAAAAATACTTAAAATATCAAATAATAATCATATGAATCAATACATGTAAAAATTATACAAAAAATATATTTTCTATCGATGGAATTATTTTATATTCTCCAACCTATAGAAACCAGAATAAATGCTGATGGAAAATAGATATTGTCACACAATAACCAATAACTTTTTATACCTTTGAATGTTTATGAAATAAATATTATTATGGTTTGTATACCACATATATTTTTAAATTTATATACTATGTATTTACAAAGTTTGATTGGCATATTTAAAAAAAAATTCTTAATAATCAACATAAGAAACAAATGAACTAAATTTTTGCAAGTAGAAATTCAGCTCATATATAATTTTATAATAATAATATTAATTGGTTTCGAACTTCCTAGTTACACGGATCATAATGGATGATAATTATTGAATGAAAACATGTTCTCAAAATACATTTTTCTTTGGAAATTTTTTTTTTTATTATTATTAAATTTACGACTACAAACATTCAATTATTATTAATTCTTATAGTAAGTATAATATTGTAAATGATTAATGTATTATAATTGTGTGATTAAAATTTTAAATTGAATACTCAATTTAATTTGTGATATACAAGTACTCAAACATGCAATAATGACATGAGAAAAAAACCATCGGATAATACATTTCAAATACACATTGTTTATTATTGTCAAAATATTAAGAATAAATTCCTATTCAAAAAGTTTAAAACTGCATTTTGCATTGATACTTTGACTAATTAATGAAATTTCAAAACTTTTAAGACCACTAAGACCTCTACATATATTATCTTAACGACATACTTAATTCAATTATAATCATCCAATTATTTTTAACAAGTTCGTTTTTCATACCGTTCTTTTGTTAATCGACAATATCCGATTTCCTACACTCTTAATCTGCAATATGAATATTAAGGAATAATACTATTTATTTTATACATTAGGCCATTAAATAAAAATAAAATAACCCATCGAATACACATAAGCATAATACACAATTGTAAGTTGGTAATAATTGGATTTTTATTATAAAAATAATGCAAGTATATGTGTATAATATATATATATATATATATATATATATATATATATATCAATTTATACTTGAACTTGTTAAATAGATAGACCATAACCAATCTGCTATTGGAAAAAGATTTAATATAGCACCTTTGTCACTTCGGAGGTGCCACCATGTTGTTTTATTTCTACATAAATTGCTAAATGATAAAATAATGTGACCTTTATCATGTAGTAAATTTAATTATTTTGTTTTACAAATTAATATAAGAATATTCACAATACTTTACTGTATGAAATTATGAAAAAAAATGTCTCTTTATTTTAATCAACATTTATTTAACATTATTTTTTTTTTCAGTTATGCTAAATTGTTGTTAAAGCACAATATAGGTAGGTACTAAGTTTATATTAACATTATATATTGGTACATATTAAAATTTAAACTGTGGTCTTTACCCTTATAAAGCGTTAATATTTAAAGAAATAAAAAACCAATTACCTATAATGGCTGTGGATTATGTACTTATATACTTAAGATGTATAATTTTTAAATACAGTTAAAAAGTAATGAAAATATTTAACAATAAATAATTAATTTATAAAATAAAAAATCTCATTCTATGAAATTTTAGAAGTTTTTTATCTACCAATTTTTTATTCTGATAAATATTTATCTAAAGGCTATTATAGTTTGGAAAAATAAAAAATTATTACATCATTAAAACTTTACTAGGAAATATATTTTCACATATACCTAACATATATAAATAATACAATATCTAAATACACTTTTATAATATTTTATACATTTTTTTGCATGTATTTTTAACAATGATAATGTGATTTTTATTTATATTTTTAAATAAACACTTAAGTATTGATATTCCGTTAAAATTAAACTGTATTTTCTTTAATTGGCCAATCACAAAGATACAATACAACTTTATTACGTTCAAATAATGTAATAATGTTATAACACCATTTCATAAGGATTGTATTTAAACCTAAATAAGTTTGAAATATTTCAGTTTTAAATTGATTAGACTAATTTTATTTTATTTGGATACCATCTTACAGACCTAATTTTTTTTTATTGATATTTTATATGCAAGTAACGAAAGAAAAATACGTTTTTTTTTTTTTTAAATCGAAAACACGTATTGGTGGCTACGTCGATTTCAAATTCGTGATCAGAATACCGTAATTGTGACATTTCAAGAAAGAAAAAATCGTCTTTACATAATATACACTAGTCTTCAAAGATGCATGTACGTAAGGAAATTCTTAGTGAAATAGGAGAGAGAGAAGTGAGTAAAAACACGTTGCTGAACTCGTCTAAAAATTGAAAAAACGTATTAAATCGATTTCAATTCAATGTTAGAGAGTAGATGCCCTTATAGCAAATATTCTAATGCGAAATAAAAGATACCCAGAGAAAATGTCAAATGCGAGGAGTACAAATCACAAAAAAAGTTTATACCTATATAATACATACATAATAAATAGTGGGTAAGGTAAAAGATATAAAAATATCACCAGAGAATTTAGACGAACGCTTAACAAATCATTACAAATGAAAATAATTATGGGTGAAAAATTACATTGCTGTAGTATGATAATTAATATTATAATTGTATTACAATTTCATAATTAAATATAATATATGAAATTACAATAACATTTATCGTTTCATATCAATTATTTATATTTATTTTTTTTAAAACACGAATTTTTAATTTGTATAAGTTATATCGATGAAATTCATAGTAATTAGTCTCCTCAGATATCTTCGGGGGTAAGAAGCTATGATTCGAAATCCTTAAAATAAATCAAACTTTTCTTTTAAACACTTAATTTCACTAATATATATTTTTATATTTCACTAATATATTTATAAACAAAAATATCTAATGATCAATGATAATAATGTTACTATTGAACTATACATTTTTTATATTAAAAATAAACGCAAAATTAATTTCTTACAAGAATGTAGGTAGATAAATTTTGGTTTACGCTAATGTACTGATTATTTATCAAAATGTTATACAATAGGCGATTATGGTAAAAAAAAAAGCAAGACGATTATACGTGACTTGAGAATGAAAAATTATAACTATGTTTAACATCAAAAGAACTTCCATTCCATAGGCTTAACGAAAGATCGTATACATGCAGGATATAATTTAAGTCCCAGGATATGTTATTATAATCACAATTAAAATATCAAAAATAATGTTATTATTAACCCAAATTTTTTGCTCTACAAATATATATATTTTTTTACGACGAAATAAATAATAGAATCATTATTTTTTTAAATAAATATCCATTTTTATCAAAATGTGTATAGGTAATTATATATATTTCTGAAATTTTCATGTTGTTATGAGAACAATTTATAGTGACCTTATTACATTCTTATTTTATGAGTAATCATTATCTTTTACTAATATTCTAATATTTTATACCTATTTTGATAAAATATTATACAATATAAAACTTAGTTCTTAGAAAAAAATATGTATTTTAAGTATACAATTATTATTTAATTGTATTAGTAAGTAATTAAAAACAAACTAATATTTCTAAATTATTTTCGACTGTCAAATTAATGAAAAAACAATTATTACTCCATATAAATAGTTAGTGGTCATAATTTATCATAAATAATACCCAAAATTCAAGATTATTTTATGCTATTTATTTTTTAATCTACATACTAACGTATGGAATACACAAAATATTGAATTGTTGTTGCTGATTTATAAAACACTAATAGGTACTATATAAAATATAATATTAATTAATATAAAAACTTTAATAATATAATTAAAAATTATATAAAATAAAATAAATAATTCTTCTAAGACTTAATTACCTAAATTCTATTGTCTGGGATAAGTATTCGTCCCAAACTATAAATATTAACACTAGTAATAATAGGTAATAATAAATCAATTGGTTAATAACTAGGTATATTGCTTTACATATATTTTCTTAAGATAATTAAATTTTAGGCATTTAAAATTGTAATATTATTACTTTGATAAAAGCTGACGTGGAAAACTTTTAAGTTTCTCATATCATTTATTATTTTAAAATAAATATAAATTATTTGGTTTAGGACGAAATTATTATTATTGTAGAAGAGGGTTAGTGTTTTGGGGTCTTCCCGTTTATTTTGGCCGTGAAATATTATTTATTACTGCCCAGTGTCTATGGCCACGTAATAATAACCAGTAGACGAATTCAATGGCTACGAAAAAATTCAGTTCGGTTGCCAAAAAAAAAAAAAAAACCTAGGGGTAGATAGGGTAGAACAGGGTATTTGAGCAAGGAGGGGTAAAAAAAACTCGGAATCAAAAACTTATATCTTTATAACCAAATTAAACTCTGGGCGCGCCCTGATTAAATTTTTTTCTCAGAGCTCGGGACGTAATAAATATTGCACACAGCACCACCAAAACTAATGATAAGTAATAATAAAGAAATATATTAATAAATATATACATTTATAGTTCACACAAAAAGTTTAAAAAATGTGAACAGAGTTTTTCTTTGACAGGATTTTTCGCAAGCTTAAAGTATTCTGCTGGAGCTATGCGATACTCCTTGCCAGCCTCGATCCAACTGTATTATATTAAGTTGTTATCGTTTTTTCATTTAACTAAGTTAAGCAACTTTTTTCCTTTTCAAAAAGGATGGAAAGCACTATTGTCATAAACTTTTTCCTTTAAAATAGTTATCATAGGTCTTTATGATGAAGCCATTGAATAAGATGATATCCGTTCAATATGATTATTTAAAGAGTGGTCAGAGTAAAATATAAATTTATTGCAATGGTAACCTCTATATGGATATCATTTATACCCAACAATATACCACTATGATGATTCATCATTGATGAATATACCGTAGTTAAGATTTATTACACACTAGTAGTCTATAAAATATTCATGTTTTTAAATCTTGTTAATCATTAATTCAAACAATTTTTAATTAGTCGCTAATCGATTGTTTGTGGATTCCTACTCTTGTAACCCGTGCATAAATACGTATAATTAATAGACTGGTCTCAAATGTACGTAATAAATGCTGTCTCGCGGACCGCGGTCGTCACAGAAGAGAATCTTATTCGAATTTTTCTCATACCACGGGATCATCGTCAAATTATATTTTATATGATATTACCTTGATATACGTTACCTACATTATACGTTTTGAACTTGAAAAAAATAAAACAATAAATAAAAACGTCTCCACTATGTTCTCATACGCGCGTTCCGGGAATGAACTGAGACGGGTGAACTCCCAACGGACACCAGATAGCTGCGAACGATATATATATATAGGACACAAAACAACAAAATAGGTATAAACGAAGTTATACTTGTTAATTGAACATTGTTCGGCGACAATATATCAACGGTAAGCGTGACGGGGGCCTTTGCGGTGGTGGTGGCATCGGTATTAACGGTTGCTCCGGTATTACGACGGTGGCAACGTTCGATTCTTTTATGCTCGTCACGGAAGCAAGCCGCGAATTTTACGTGGAGACCCTCAACAAATTGGAGGCGTATATCAAGCGTTCACCCGCGGGACTCGTCCACGGGGGCAACCAAAGATGCGCCGCCGCCACACATCACGCGCAACGTCGAATGTGCAGCGTCGTCGGTGGATTTATATACCAAACCGGAGTCGATGTCCGAATGATATATTTACAAACGGTAATTGGACGGGAAAACACCAAAATGTACGTAGCTACTATAGGTAATGCGTAAAAACCGCGAGCCCGGGAAACTCGTCCGTCGGGACAATAAAAATAAGTAAATTTAGCACCGTGCTTCTTTGCGTCGGCCTTATGCAAAGGTTATGTTATAACATCGAGTCAATTTCGAATAACATTCTATATAACAATATATTAGTTATCCACAAAATATTATTATTGTAATACTAGCTGTATAACCCAACTGTGTCTTGGAAAAATGAATATATAATGTAAAATTTGATGCTATGTATGTCTCGGTTTTAGTGTACATCTACAATTCACAAGAACATTTTCATGTAGTAATTAGTATATTTTTTTATATTATTTAAATTAATTTTAAAAATTATTTAGTATCTCTAAAATTTTCAACAGAATCGATTTTATAAGTTTTGATTATACAAGCTCAAACATAATATATATATATGTATATATATAGATTATATAAGACTCTTTGATTTCTATAACCAATGTCAACTCCCTAATATATGTATAAACAAAAAACTGTTTGATTTTCGTTGTCTAAAAATAAATTGCTGTATGAGCTCCAATCTATATAGAAATATATACAGGTTGGTAAATAAAATTATAAGCATTCTACGGTTCTCAATAAATACGTGTATGCGAAATTTGGTGTCCATTAGATAAGTGGTTCTGAAAATTAGCAAGTACTGAAAAACACACAATCATATTTATATAATATATAAAAAAATATATATATTGTCGTATATTTTAAGTTCGCCAACATATAACTTATATCTTTATACTATAGATTTGAATATAATTGTGTTGTTACCGAACTATATAAATTATAAATAATGGAAATTTGCAACCACACAGTTTTAAAAACTTAATGTAAGTAATATAATTTTTTGTAGCAAAACAAAATTGTACCAAATATCAAATATTCTAATATTCGGCAGGTTTATTTTTAATACCTCGCAATAACTGTTATTTTCAACTGATTTTAAAAATTAAATGTACTACATTTTTGAGTAGGAATAGTCCACACATAAAAAATGAAAATATATCTTATAAGTAATACAGAACTAATATGTTACGTCAAAAGCAACCACGTATTAAGTATTCAAAAACCTTTTATTTTTGTAACTCACTTTTTTTCGTTTGGAAGCTTAGACTTTAGAAACGAATGATATTATTTTACATTAAAAATGTAAGATACTGAAATGAACCCATAACCAAAAGTAAAGTAAATTCTTATATCAAAGGTGTATTTAAACTAAATATCTTATAAAGAGTATTAAACTAACATGATAGGATATAATATCTAATAAATTCTTGTTTCATTTGTATACATACCATATTTTATACAAACAAAAATATAACTCAAAAAACTCATTTTTCTAAATTAACTAATATTTTCTCTAATTATATTATGATATCATCGTTCTAAACAATTTAACAAAACAATATTATTTTATTGGATTTTTTTTTATTTTAGTAAAAAAATAAAATGTTATGCTTTATAGATAGGTAGGTACTTATGTTAATATTTTATATAGGTATGTAAATTTATATCAATTATTAAATATAGCTGAACCAATATTTATGAAAAACAAATTACCGATACTTAATTTTATGTCATTATCTACATTAAATATGTCAAAACACATAGTTATTTTTAGTAAAATCTAATATTCGTAATGAATAATATCGTGATATTTTATAACTATGAAAATCAGTAGATTTAATTAATTAATTAATTTATTTATTTATTTTATTACTTATTTATTTATTTATTTAATATTATTATATTAAGTAATAATATCTGTTGTTTTTTTGATTATACAGCCTATATGTTTTATACTTATTATTATTGTGATTGACGATGATTTAATAAATAACAAATAAATAAATATAATAAACATGCTTTTTATACATGTTTTATTTCATTTTAACGTATCTTCTTCATATAACAATACAATTATTTAAATGCTTGAATTGTATTCGCAACAGCTAATAAAGCTAATCAATACCAATATTATAATGTGTTGTATTTTTTTTATTTTCAATATTTATAGCATTTTTATGAATTATGTTCCAACTTAGAACTTAATACTGTTTTAACGATTCCTGATATAAATATTAAATAGACTAGCTATAGGAAAATATTACCAGAGCAATAAATTACGAATAAAAAGTAGAAGTGAGATCAAAAGAATTTTCTATAGAACGTCATATAATTTGCAGAACAACGATAATATACAATAATAAAACTGTTAACTATACCTAAAATGCAACGGTAATAGCTTATAGCTTAGTGCAGTGTGTTAAAGTAAGTAGTTATAAATTATAATACTCGAGAACAATATAATATGATATATTTCCAATAAGAAAAAAAAATAGCATACACCGACATACCGACCAATTAAATATACTAGACAAAAAAATAATAGGTGAATTTCTTAAATAATAACGGGATTGCATAGATATGTAAATAGTTTTTTTTTAATAGGTACCTAAAAAATTGTAAATAGCTAATAACTAAGCTGCTATCGTAAAAGTACTAACATTAGTTAAAAACAAATAATTATAATGTACAATTTATGATAAGATATAATATAATATGTAAATAAATATTATCTTTATCTAATACAGATAATAATCAAGGGATCATTTTAGATTTCAATGCAACAAATTAAATTACAAAGCACATATTATTGAAAACCATATATCAAATAATATAAGTCAGTTATAAGATTGTTATTAAGAATTGGTATAAAGTATAATGATAAAAGATGTATCTATAACCTATACAAAAACCAAACTGCATTAATACGCATAGGTAGGGAAAAGAAGAAGCACAAGTTAAAAAGGGTTGAAGACAGGGCTACATTCTATCGTCAATGCTATTCAATCTTTACATAGAGAAAATTATGAAAGAATTAAGAATGAAAATAACACAAGGAATTACAGTAGGTGGAGAAACTTTAAACGCACTTAGATTTGCCGATGACATTGCGTTTTGTGCAAAAACTAAGGAAGACCTGCAAAACATTCTAACTAATGTAAATAAAATCTTATGGGATAGTTATGGAATGCGATTACATAAAAAAAAAAAAAAAAATTATGGAGTGCAGCAGAACAAATCCTATCCGGCTTGGCATAACAATAGATAACACACACATATAACAAGTACAACAATTCAGCTACCTGGCCAGTAAAATAACACGGGACGGTCGTAGTAAATCTGACATTATCTGTAAAATAGCACAGGCAAAGAAGGCTTTCCAAAATAAAAAACACTTATTGACCGCCAATAATGTGACTTTACAGACAAGAAAAAAGCTATTAAAAATATACGTGTGGAGTATTGCTCTATAGGTATGGGTGCGAAACTTGGACAATTAGTAAAGTAGAGGGAAGCAAACTTGAGGCCTTCGAAATGTGGTGTTATCGAAAAATGCTTAAGATTAAATGGATTGAAAGAGTAACAAATAAACAGTATTAACTAGAGTTAAGGAAAAACGAGCATTGTGGCATAGTATTAAGGTTAGAAGAGACAAAATGATAGGACACATACTATACGCCATGATTGTTTAACGAAGAATGTCATAGAAGGCGACGTAGAAGGTTATATTGGAAGAGGAAGGTCAAGGATGGAACACATGAAACAAATCATAATGAACATGGGGAAGAATAGCTACAAGGAACTAAAGGAATTAAGTTACAATAGGGAAGCATGGAGAATTGCAGCAAACCAGTCAAATTACTGAAGACGCAAAGAAGAAGATTGTTATAACTGTTATAATAAAATGGTATACTATTAATAATTATTATTTTTATTAATAAAAGTATCTTGGTACTGGAATTTAAACAGAAGCATAAAATTAAATATTAAAAATAATTTATAAAATACCTATAGGTAGCTATTCTAAATAAAATTTTGACAAGTTATCTCATAATTTGATGCACGTATGCAAGTATATCTGTTGACTAATATATAGAAATTAATCAATGGTCATGGAAGCTTTAAAAATGTTTGTCGATTTACGGTCACTTAAATCAGAAAAATGTATGCATTTTTTATTTTATAATGAACATTGAATAAAAAAAAAAAATCTTATGAAAAAATATATAGACTATGGAGAATTAATAATTAATAAAATCAAAACCATTGATATATTGCATTAAAAACGCAATTCAAATATTAATTGAACCCTTCTCTAATTTCCGAAGACTTTAATATAACATAATATATAGTTAGCTATTGATTTTTCTTTTATATAAAAACAAATTATTTTATACTCATTTAAAACACATTTTACGATATTTTATTATTATTATTATTATTATTATTTTTTTTTTTTTTTTTGAAAATCAGATGAGAAACTACTTTATACGAAAAGATTTGTCTCAATAAAGGAGAGTACAATTTCATCCTGTAATTATCTTACATATATTTAGAATCTATGTACAGCTCTGTAATCTTACTCATGTTTCCATTTTCACAGTCAACGCCTAATAATTAACTGACCACTAGGCTGATAAAACTAACCATAAAACAACATTCACGTTCTTTAATGATACAATTTTTGAAATATAAAACCTATATTTGGTTTAAGGTAAATTAGAAAATTATTATAGATGTACATAAAAAAACAACTATGCAACTTAAAAACAAAATACCTCACGCATCACGTTGATTATCTGTCGAAAACTTTTTATGAAACTGTGCTACTTATTTAGTCGTGTTTTAAAGTTTGTTATTATTCTACAACAGAGTTCATAATATAGTTTAGCCATAATCTACAGTAAATCCTCTTTTGAGGTAAACGATAATCTTGACCGAGCTAAAGACTTAGTTTGACAAAATGTCCGTTAAGTTCATTTTGAGATTTAAACAGTGGAAATCATACACCTAACTACTACTTCAAACTTATAAAACTATGGGTAGATTATTTTATAGTATAAAATAAAACACGAGTTTGCATTATTTGTAACTTAATGTTATATTATAATGTACAGAAATATTTTAATTATTTAACTTCCTGATGGTAATTATTCCAAATACAGTTTAATATAAATTATTTCATTTACTCTAAACAATATATCAATACTAAAATATAATTTTAAAAAAAATTTAAAAAAAAAACTCAATCAAGATTGTTATGTTTAAATAAAATAACTTCAAACACAAAAATATTGAAATAATTACTAAACAATAAACATCATAATAAAATATTATATTTAATAAATCACTCTGTTAGCATAGTTATATGTTGGTGGTTTCACTGGAAAAAAGAAAATTGTTATGAATGTAGCTATTTGAAAAAATAGTAAAAAGTCAATTGCTTATGTTGAAGAAGCATTGAAAAAAACGATTGGCAAAACAAAATTGAAAAAACTGAATTTCAGATGATATATAACAATAGTTGAAAGGTAAAATGAAAATATCATTAGAGAATGGTTATTATTTCAACAAGTTCAGTGTATAATTCTATAAAAAAAAAAAAAAAAAAAAAAAAAACATAACAAGACAGGTTAAGGTTTTTCTGTTTGGCTTTACCACCTCAAAATGACAAAAATTGACTTGTTTCCATTTTTTACTTCTACTTATAGGCTATATCTAAAGTATACCAATTACCAAACGTATCGAAAAATACCAGACAACAACTCGTTACTTCAAAACGAAATCATCTAATACAATTATTATAATGATATATATATATTTTTTTTTTTACTGTCAATTTTCAGCTCAAGTCAAAAATAAATACAAAAAATAATACCATAACATTGTGTAGACTTTTATTTAATTCCAATAATTGGCATTGAGGCTCAAGTAACAAAAACAAATTGCGTATTGCTTATAATTGTGATGATAATGATATCAATAAATCGCAAAAGATTTGTTGAACATAATATAAGTATAATTTATTAAGCACGAAATAAATTAAATAAATAATTATGCTGATGTATTAAAATTTAAAGTGTTTAGGAAATAATATAATTATAATCATATACGCAGCTAATTATTTAATAACAATATATAAAAATTACCAGTATAAAGATATGCAGATCGGTGTATCAAATAATATATCGTATTTTTGCTTAATAACATTAGGATACAATTTATATTAGGTATAAAACAGTGTAAACTATTGATTAAATTAAAACTTACCAAAATAATTATTAACCAAATGATTGTTTAAGTACGGAAAGTCTGTTAGTTAGATTTTTATATAATACCAAATTATCTGATAATTTTACTTCAATTATTTGTATACGATTGGGAATATAAAACCTGCTAGTCTTCTGATATAATATCTATAGTATTTCAATGTTACCATAAAAAAAGTAATAACCATAAGCAAATTTATTATATCTTAAAAAGTTATGTGGACATAAAGACCAAATATTGTTCATTGTTTTTAGTTTATTGATCATGATTCTGTCAAGAAATAAAAAGTATTTAAAACATGTTGGTATACTACGTTCAAAAATCGAAACTTTTACTTTGAATATCTATTTTCATTCATACCATTGAATCTTCCAAACAAAAACTTACTCATTGTGAACAATGTTTATCTCTTCAGATATTATTGTGCTAGAATACAATTATTTATGAAAAACAAATGGTCTAACAATTTTTTTTAAATATTATATTGAATTAACTAGTGAATATCATTGTATTGAAAATGTACATCTCGTATTTAAAGCAATGATTTAAATTATAAAGTTATATGATATTATATGATATTCCAAAGTATGAACTAATAATTATTTTCATATTAAATTAATTATAAAAATAATATAATATATAATATATAGTATATACGAATAAAAAAGAAAATACTTTTATACAAAATTAAACATAATACAAATACCTACTTTCAGTAATATTTATAAATATTTTAGTCCATATGTATGCTTAGCTCAGATATCTAAGGGGGTGTGCATAAATTACTTAGACAATACAATATTAATTTACGCATTACCTATACACATTTATATTTTATAGTGATAAATAATAACAAATATTATAATATAATCATAAAACTATAATTATAAAACTGGACATAAACGAGTTAAAAAGTTGAAGTTAAGTTACTTTTAACTAAGTTACGTCATAACCAGTAACTTTTTTAAATATAAACGCTAACTTATATTTATTTTATTTAAATATTTTTCCATTATATGCAGTTTTTAATCAATTAAAATTAAGTAACTTTAATGTAACATTAAGTTATTTTTTTCCTTATATAGGTACAACAACCACATATATTAAAATATATTTTGCAAATGATTGTTATTAAAGAAAAAAATATGAAATAAACAGAAGTATTACTTTTAATATAATATTATATACATTTATTGTAAACACTTAACTGTAGACTACCAAAATGTTTGATGCACTATTTTTCAATTTCAAAAGCAATCAAAACAACATATACAAATATAAATGTATATACATTTATATAAATTAATGTGTACACATTTCCATAGAAAATTACCTACTCGCGTAATAACATAAGTTTAAAATTTCTCAACTATAACATTACCAAATCACCCAGTTTAAAGTTTAAAAGAACGTTATCGTACTTTATTAAAAAAATAGCTTAGATGATCAATAAAATCTGATTTGCTAATAGCTACTCATAGGACTCTTTCGGAGGATAACTTCTCTTTCAAATATTTTTTCTGATAATTACTCTAACATTTATAATATTGTCATATTCATATTTTTTTCAAATTTGCTCATCATGCTTCAGTGTGAACTGTAAATATTCAGAAAATAAATGGCACTAATATTTAATTAAATAAAATTACTTTTTTCTAATTAGGCAACTTGTGAACTTGTGATTTCTAACTTTAATATTAACTTATTTAAACTAGTTAAAAAAATAGTTTACTTGTCTAGAAATGCATATTTATATTTGATTATTTTTTTTTTTTTAATTATTACGATTCTAAAATCATTAACCAAATACTATAACACTATAGTAGCTTATATTCGTTAAAATATTGCAAATTAAACTATAAATCTTAGTAGTATAATGAATTACACCGGGCCAAACCACCTGATACCCGAAATTATACGTCTTCTCTCGAGGGGAGTCATCGAATGAAATGAACTACACATTCACAACAAAAGCTCCAGAAAATATTATATACATTTTTTCATAGTCCCAAATGTCTCGTAATATAGTGTTACCGGTGGTATTATATAGTAGGGATTTCCTCTAGAAGACTAGAAAGGAACATAAATATATCTTATTCAGAGTTACTATCAACTAATCGACATACAATTTACAATTCTTTATCACTAATACAAATAAGAAACACCACGAATTAATATTGACATAATAATAATAGTACTTATACATTACAATATTACAATATATTTTAAAAATTATCCGATTAATAAGGTATCTTTTTTTTTAAATATGCAAAGAAAAACATAAATACAAAATACATACACAGATATTACCAAACTATGCTTTAAATTATGAAATAACACTTATACGATTTATTTCAATAATTTAATTGCACTAAGATAAACTGAAAATGCTGAAAAATCTTAGAACAAATTAAATCAGTCCCGGTTTTGAGACGAAAATTTAATTTTGAATAGTCAACGGTTTTTAAATTTCTTACAAGAGTATACCAAAATCAGTAAACTTTTTTTTTTTATAAAATGGCACATACATTTAAGAATATTAAATAAATAACAAACTGATAAAATCTATATGCTTGTTTTTTGAACAACGACTTTTTATTTCAATACAAAATTAATAATTCTAAATAAAAAATGAAAAATTAGTATCTACTACTTGATACATTGCTAAAAGCACTTAGCACATATTATTTATTTATTTTTTTAATAAAAATACATCTAGTTAATACCATTATCTAACTATTAAAAATTTTAAAAATCAGCCATAGATTCTATCTAACTATACCAAATGGTTTTTTAATAGCAAAAATGAAATACATTTGTTGTTAATAATAATTATTAACAGAAAATTATTTACAAATTTATTATTAACTGTGTCTAAAATCACAGTATTATTATATCGCACTACATGGGTATTAAGTGTTTTGATGTACTATTAGGTATACAATATTACATATTATAATGGTATTTGTTTTTTTATTAAAAATGTACCATCAAGTCTTTATAACTCGATTAATGTAATCATGATAATTTTAGTTTTCCTGGCAAATTTTAGTATTATATATAAAATAAAACCTATATTTAACCTAGATCAATCAATATCAATCATTTAACTCGAAAAATACATAAAATTAATAGATTATTTTCTTGTTTCCTTTAAATTCTAGTTATTCAAACAAACTTATACTTACAACAAATATCAATAAGTACGATTTATATTCAAATTTCGTATACTGAGATTAAACATAGAGAATAACCATTGAACATAATACTCATGTGTTTTTTTTCTTATTATTATGTAGTATTTTCAATGCATATAATAATAAATATGAATCACAATGGTCTTCTTTTAACCATACAGTAAACTATAGAATATTATGTTCAATGGCCACAATCGTAGAAATAATAAATATATACACATACAACATAAACAGATAGAATCAGCGATTCTCAGAAATGCAAATTACACATCCACACACATCGTCTCGTTTTTAACCAGTAGTAAAGTGCACGAACAATTATATTTACAAGGTATTTAAAAAAAAAATTATCAAAACGCAACCAATCACCTACTCGTAAGTATACTTATCCTGCCATGAATGACAAATAAACAAATAATTATCAAGTATTTCTAAAAAAATATATAATTTTGTGCCATGCGGATATCATATAACCAATAATTAGGTACATTTTTGCTACAATCGTTATAAGTTGAAAAATTTTAATATTTAAGTAAATCAAAATTAATATTTATACTAGCTTATATCATAAACATAAAATATAGTACCTATGCGAATTAAATTATAAAATCAAGAATTGTAGCAAACTAGTTTAAAATTATATTAATGAGCGACCTCTTAACTTATGGGGTTAAAAATTTAAATTATTTATTGTTTTTATCATATAATTTTATAATAATTTATTTATAATTGTCGATTCTTTAGTTATTTAGTCATATAATTCTTAAAAAGTATACTCATGCTTATTTTTTTTTAACACTACATTTGCATAACTAAGTGTTATTTTCAAAATTTAACCGCTCAACCAAAATGTGTTAATATTTTTTCCACCCCAATGCTTTTGAGTCTGTTTAAGGTACAAAAGAGCCGTAAACCAAAAATTTATCTCATTATACCGTCGACATTGTTACACCCTCAGCCTTCTTATCATTGGTGCCGTATAATATTTTCACCAGAGAGATAAGCCGTTCTATTGTCGAGCTCATTGCCCCAAATGACAAAAGGCAAGGAAAAGAAATGATATTAAAGAAGACGCGTTTCCAACGTCAATGATGAGAAGCCTAAGTGGGTATATTTTTTTTTCATCTTTTATTGTTATTATTAGTTTACACATTTTTGTAGTTTCCAATGGTGACGTGAAAAACACGAACACAAAAGACAAGCGGGAAACACAAGTTTAACTCAAGACTGGGAATTACTACAAAGATGGTGTCGACGGATTAAATTGAGTTTGTCCGTTGACACCACAACATCGGAAGAATGATGACATTTCAACATCGTTTTCTTCGGACGCCCCAAAAACGACGAGAATAATATTCGGTAAGAAAAATCGCTTATCGCGGTTAGACCAGATGGGGTCCCCTACCCGCATAACAAATTATAATTGTTATTTGTCCCAGTTGAATGATTGTCTGTCCGATTTACCGGTTCAAACATTAAATTTAAAAAATCTCAAAAATACATCGATAATAATCATCAACTAAAAAAGCTATAAAAACCTTTAGTTCAAATTGAAAAAAAATAATCTTCAATTGTTAAACCAAAATATAATTTACATTTATTTATATATATATAACATAATATAAATGTTAATATCACTTAAATTATAAATATTAAAAATTCCCTAGCAAAATCCTAATAAATGTGTGTTCATTAATTAAAGCAAAAAAAAAATACAATCATATTTACATTTTTAATACAAATAGTTAATCCTGTTTATTAAAAGATGCTTACTCGTTAATACAATGAGTTACATTACATAAATTCTAATTATGAGCATTAAGTCCATTTAATTGTAAAAATATCTATTGGTTTTAGATATATACATATATTATATATTTACAATTTATAGACACGATAATAAACTATAATAGTTAACATAATGTACTTATTTATTCACTGCTCATGCTCAAATCTGATGAATATAATATTATAAATGAACATTTAAGAATGAATAAATATAAATAATCATTTCGATAACAGTTTTGAGAATATTTATCTTTAAAAATATATATATATACTATGGAAATTTGAAAAACAAAAGTCTAAAATATGTATGATCTATATCTAAATATCATTCAGCATGGATATTAAAAATGAAATTTTTTCAGATTTTCGTTAATACCTTGAAAATTAAAATTTGTTACCTACTACAAAGTTCAAGAATTAGGCAAAAATCACAACATCGAAGTATTCAGTTTTTTTTAATGAATTCTGCTACGTATTTCTACATTTAACTAACATTTTTAAATATAAATGGCTTCATTAACTCAATTCTTATTTTCAGGTAACTATAACTTTTATCTCATATTCGCATTATGTATATATATATTGATAACTTATTACTTGTAAAAATAAAATAAAATATATAAAAATATATTAATCACAATTTAGATGTATTATTTATGTACCCATACATAAATAGATAATTAAACAAGGGCTATTTGAAGTTGTACTTTTTTTAAATTTTGACATTTATTTTCATTTTCTGAATATATATTTATATAAATTATAAAACCATTATATGATGTTTATTAATATTTTTGAATGTGAAAAATGAATATTTTGTTGTTTTTCTAGAAACATTAAATAATTAGATGCTGTTGTAATGTTAAAATATTATAATTGTATTGAATTTATCTTGTTACATCTATATAATATATATATGTATTAAAACGTTGTACAAACAAACTTTGTGTAAATATTTATCAATGGATCTTGGGAATTCAATAATTAACTTAAATTTTACTCAAACATATATTATTATAATATAACATCGTTGTAATTTTACTATAAAGAATAATGACAATTTTTTGTTTATTGTTTCTAGAACGTCACATAATAATTTAAATTATAAGGCATTTTTATTATAATTATTCAATAAACGCTCATTTTCTAATTTTCATTCCCATAGAAAACAACTATGTACTGTAATTGATAAATATAAAAAGACACTATAGTCATTTGAAACTTTTATAAAATCTACTGATATTTTTATACATATAAACTTAGATACAAGAAATTTATTTTATTTAGACAAGGAAAATTAAAATAAATGATTTTCCAAGCAATTAACTCAATAAAACTGTTTTTATTTTTATATTTTAAATAATTTGAGTTTACTGTGGTATAGGTGACACATATTGTGTATTTCTAAATATAAAATAAATAAAAACATAATGTATTTTTTTCGGAAAAATAATAAATTATACTAAACATAACGTAATATTCCTTAACACAAATAACTATTTTCTCAGTTTTATATTTTATGTTTTAAAATGTTAATTACACCTGTTACACTTGATGGAAGGAAAAAAACAATAATGAAAACATCTACCAATCGACATCTCTACTTCTTACGATAAATTAGAAATAGTTATAAAAACAAACAAAAATGACGTGGATTAACATTCATATCACCTAAACTAATTAAACTACCCAGAGAACTGCATGTCCCAGCCAAATTACTATTCTATTCGATATAATTATATTATTACTCGGATGAATACATTATCGTTACATCGATACATGCAGAATAATTATATAATAAGAGTTTTGTTTATTTATCCGCAACATGAAGCCGTCGTAATTTAAGTACATTGAAAAATACTATTCAAACGGGTACCATACCTCGAAATCTCCATGATGTTATATCCGCGTGACTTGGACCACGTGACGTGATAAAGATTTGGATATCGGAGCGCATTACCGACTAGCACTCTATTTCGACGGCCAGGCGTCACTGCGGGTGGTTATGTGCAACTTGCCGTGGTGGCCATGTGACGACGGCGGCGCGAGCGCCGCCTACACATAAACACGCCCTCGTCCCGCAGATCAACCCCCTCCTCCTAAGAACGTACAGAATAGAGTTGCATAATGGTGATATCTAAGATAAGACAAATTAAAAATTAAATAAAAATTAAATTGTTTTTTTACTACCTATCATTTTTTTATTTAACACGATTAATACAAATATAACACAGGGTGTAACTCATTTATTTAACATTACTGCATTTATCAAATACACGAATTTTACCCTGTATATACATATAACTATACATATAAGCAATAGACGCCGCTTATAAAACTCACGGATATATGCTTCAGTCGCTTATTAGACTCGATATCGTCTGGAACAGTCCAAACGTATCCAAATACGTTTTAAAAAATGCAGTTATAAGACTCAAATTTAGTAAAAAAGAAATGATATAAAATAACATTTTTGGTTAAGATTGGAAAATAAGTTAGTTTTGAAAAGTTATATACTTTTGTTGGCTTAAATTCATGCTTTATAATAACTAATAAGTATATGTACAATTCATTTTATCCCATTTAATATTTACCGCAATTATTGTTCTTGCAGTGAAAGATATATAACACTCCTGATTACTTGGCATATAACATAAAACAAACCAAAATTACAAATATTTTTCATAAATAATAATTGCATATATAATATTAATTTTACCTATATACAAAATTAAACTGTATTATCTAATATCATTTATTTACTAATGAATAATATGTAATACGTATTAAAGTAGATTAAAGTAAATTTAAAATGTATATAGTATAAAGTAAAGTAATATGCACAAATAATTAAAAAAATTTGTTTTTATTCCCACTTCGCTTATAAGATTTAATCAGTTATAAGACTCACTTTATGTTGGTTTCTAGATGAGTCTTATAACCAACGTCCATTGTACATCGTTTGAACAATAAAACAATAAACAAATACAAAACTAGGGCCTATAGAAATTGTTTATTAAATAAATATGCAGACCAAAATATATTATATTGTTTGCATAAACTTAACTTCTCGCAAATTATTTAACCACAATAAAATTAAGTATGTAAATACCTTAACAAAACTTTACCGTTTACTACATAGAATCACATACGTTATAATAATATTTAAAGTTTGTTTTTATTCTTTTTTTTGTAAAATATTTATCGTAACGTATGGCACGTTATTGGCCGTGAAGTAGACGACGAAAAATTAAAATACTTAGTCACCCTGAGTATGTTTGTTTTATTACACAATAGCATGACATTATCCACATCATTATTATCAGTAGTTAGGTTACTTACGTCTTACGCCCGAAATCATGAGATGTGAACGACTTATGAAGAATAAAATAAAATGAGAGATTCGTTACTTGAATCATAACTTAAGTTCAAAATTTAAAACACACTATAGCTTAAATGAAATATTTTTCTATTGTGTACATTAAATCTTAAAACCTAATGTTATCTAGCACATTAAATCAACTAACTAATACCTAAACTATAAAATTTTAAAATAAAGTAACAAACATAATAGTATATCTTTATGCAAATAATTTATGTTAACAGTATGAATTAATTTCAAATTCATATTATATTTGTATAATATTTATTTTACTTAGCAAAATAATATGCCCATTTTTTATGTAATTTTGGCTAACAAAATCATTAGAGCTATAATAATTTTAAAATATAACGCATAACTTTTTAAAAAAAATCTTTGTCCAGTAAATATAATATCCCCATAAAATTCCAAGATTTCTCCTTTGCTATATAATGAAAATCGTACATTTGGATGTTCTAGTCAATGTTTTCATTCTTATCATGTAAATCGTCTAAGTTTATTCACTACAAATACCTCCTAAATTAATTCATATCAAAAAATAAAAACCAAAAAATCTATTGTCAAAAAACTACCTAAAACATGTATTACATACATAACACACTAACTACCTTCACATTCATAAAACTAATAAATATTTTTGACCTACTTAATTATTTTTCTTAAGTTTATTTGATATGACGTATCTATCATAGTTATTATAATCCGTCATTAAATGGATTAGTTTGTTAGAGTGTTATAGTTTTAAGAATTTGATTGATTAATAAGATACAAAAATGTAAGAAAAAAGTACAAGGAGCTTAAATATTACAAGCAAATTTTTTTTCTTAAAACTTTGACAGTTTAATTATGGGATATTATTTCATACTGGATTCCTTGACTTTACGAAAAACATAGCTAAAATAATTAAAATACTCTCTTACTTAATAACTTTTTCCAATTTAGTTATTATAATGTTAATAATTATTGTAAAATGTTATAAAAGGACTTAAGTCATTTCAAAGAATAAAGCGATTAGTTTTAGTTTATTTATTTATTTATTTATTTTTGTTTTATTAAAGCCTTTAAGTATTCAGGATATTATGTACCACAAAGATTTAACAGTTTCCAAAATAATGTATCCGTAATATTATTAGTCATAATTCATAATTTACCTATACTGACTTAAAGCATGAAAATTCGAGTAAATACGTTTTAATCAATTTTTCGTTGAAAATTCAAATTTAATAATAATTGTCGACACATTCTTTAATTTATTTTTGTTAGAAATGTAATTATTAAAATAAAATAGTTTTAAGCAAAAAATAGATTTGAACTGATTTGAGCAAAACGTTATTATATTACGTGTTCAAGTAAACAATAAGGTGGGTATTTAATATTTAAGGTAACAACTAATAATAATATATTATATTATCTCGTTAACTATGTTTTAAATCTACGTAGGTCGGCGTGTCGTATAGGCAATTTCGATACATTAGTGTGTCGAGGTAGTTTTCGTATAAACAAAAAAATATCATGTCGTTGTAGCGAAAATGACTTGCCAACATCTCTGCAATATCATGCATAACAACTGCAACTAATAGGAAGCAAATACCTATTGTAAAAGCTCGATGTTGGCATAACACACATTAGCAATATGACATTTATAACATCAATACTAATAAGCAAAGGGTCTCTTTTTATAAAAATCAAATGTCATTAACATTGTTATTAGATCAACTTAAAATAATAAAAAAAAGGAATAATCTCTAAAACACCTAATCCGAAGAAAAAATACATAATATTTAGTATTGCTTTGATCAATTATTTCATGATTGTATTTTTGATAGATATTGATAGGTATTTTTTATAATTATTACCACTTTATAATTTGTTTGTCCTACTTATTTTGATGAAATATTGTGTAACTAAGTGTATAATATATATTATATACTCGGTACTCAAAATACCAGATATATTATAAAAGAAAATCATTTTTAAAAAATGCATTTTATCTTATCAGTAGTTTTAGAACTGAATCACCACAATATAATTGATAATACAAATAAGATTCGCTACAAATATTAGTATATTTTATACAAGAAATATGATAATCAGATAATTTCACGATAAGACAACCAAGGTTTCTCCTTTTGGCTTTCACCAACTCCCTTAATAAACCCTGGTTGTATAATTTAAATTTTAAATTGTTCTATTAAATTACCATATTTACATATCTATATGCATATTAGTCATTACCAAATTATTCACTTTGTTACAAATTACAAATTGTATAATGACTAATGAGTTCCTTACAATTTTATTTAAATTATATCAACAAATATGTGAATATAATTTTAACTAAACAAAGTGTTGTTCAGAATATTGGTTGCATGCAATATAATTAAAAAAATTATAAATCAACTAATAGGAATGGCTTTGATAAAGTATAAAAAAAATAAAAAAATTACAATTTTATTAGTTAATCCATAATCCATGGATGTGTGGATAGCATGTTATAATATAATCGTACGTGTGATTAGTATTAGTATAATATAAACGTTAATTTGAGAGTATTTTTAAAATTATTTTCATACATAATATTATTTATTTATTTTTATTATATGAAAAACGTTTATAAGTTCTCTATTTTATTTTATTTTATATTGTATTTTATTATATTTTTATTTTATAATTTATTCATACCATGTTTATTCCATAAATCATGGGTCACCAACTGCGAAAACTAATACACAGGGTAAATATAGAATACCAACATTTTGATAACTATTGCGTACACAGAAATTTATATCTATTATTTGATATATATATAAATTATTTAGTATTTGTAAAAGTAGAAAGTATGAGGGAAAGTGTGAGGAAGAGAGAGAGAGAGAGAGAGAGGGATTGAGAGAGATGGTTTTAATAATATTTTCGTTATTCACAATTCACGACCCGCGGGTATCCACGCAACGTGGTCCATTAAATACGAGTATTTACAATGCAAACATTCTATAACGCACACAACGCATCGTATCAAATAATAATTAAAGACTCATAACGGCATACTCGTAACGTAGCTCTAACGAAAAGTTATAATTATATATATAAAATATATATCCAAAATATATCGATTCAAACTGTAAGGTTCATCGTGGTACCTAAACCATCACTAATACCCGAATACCTAGATACCTATTATATTATTATACATAGAAAATTCTATCGGTTAAAATCGGTATAAATTGTGTGAAAACAAAAGGATAACAAACAAATGGCTTTCTATCCTTTCCACGTTTCTATATATATATATATATACGAGTATATATACATTTGTATGTGAATTATTTGCATACTGAAACCGATGAAACAGTCACAGCGAAGCTTTCAACCACTTATACCACTTAACCGAGACCAGATACCCTCTCCCCAGCTTATTAACAAACTCTGCGCTATACTCTCCACGACCTCTTTTGACTTTTTAACCACCGTCAATGTGCTTGTTCGAACGCTGACGGTTTGACCACTACTCGACGTACAGTTGTCAAAACTAGTGCTATTCGGTGTAGTATGCGGTTGTTCGAACAAACATATAAGAAAAAACTTGCCCTTCTATTTGAGTTTTTTTGGTCAACGTCACTCATTTACAATAAGTACTATCATTTTATTTTTATTTATTTTTTTATTTTTTATTTTTTTAACATTTCTTAGAAAAAAATGATTGTATAAACATATCATAATACTACAATACCTATCCTACACTTAAATCTTTGATTTAATCTTTGACGATTTAACTATCCAATTTTTAATCGATATTATACAACAATATACCTACCTTATAATGCTCATAATATATTTATTACAAAACAGAGTAGATCAATACATAAATACTATATCTGTAAGTTTATTGTTTTTAACTCCTATTCAGTTGGTAGCTTTTATTTTTTTTAATTAATATAGTTTTCATCATAATTTATTCATACCATTAAACAAACCTTACTACATACTGAAAACAGTCAAAACACGGCTGTTATGAATGGTTGACACATGTACCAAGGGTCGATATGAAGACCAAAAACTGCTTTTTGATAAACTACCATCACAAAATGCACATATTGTAACAATTGCAGCTTGATTAATTTGACTCAATTACATCAAACTCAAGCATTAAAAATTTTAAATTTTATGGACATATTTTATAAGAACAATTTATTTAATTTTTTTTTTTTTTTTTAATCAACTAAAATCATTATTGATAAATGATAACTCACATTAATATTTACTATCTTAAATATACACAAAGTTTTTATTATATAATGATCCAAAATCCAATTAATTTTCGTTCGTGTTTTTTTTTTTTTTTATTATTCAAAAAAATATAATGATAATTACAGAAAACTGAATATCCATATGCTACATTTATTTAGGCGAACAAGTTTAATTTAAATACATTAATTATAAATATCATATGTGTGTATATATTATTAGGTATAAGTTCTTAAAGTACTGTATTATGATTGTCCAAAATGATATGTAGGTAATTAGTAATAATTTATACAATGTATAAGCTGAAAATTATAATCTATGTTATTTATATTCAACATTTCAAACACAACAAACATACAACTGGTGATTAAGTTAAGGTCATATACTATAGACTTATTCTTAACTATACTCATTGAAAATTAAGATAATTTAATTATTGTTTAAACACTTTAATCATAAAAATGTGGATTTGTTGAAACTTGAAATGGTTTTTGTAAACTGTAAAGTATATACTGGGTCAAATTTCCAAATATAAAAAAGTCTTATAAAACTTTTAGAGTACTAAAAAGTGTATTACAAAACACATAACATCATATAAAAATTATCTGTTTGAAATTTTAAATTAAACTTGTATAATATACCTAATCATCAACGCTCATATATGATATATATGATACATCAACAATTTATGAATAAAGAATATTTATTTTAAGTCAAAAATAATTTGAGAAGGTTAAAGTAAAGCTTTATAATTTATTGTATACATAGATCTATTATTTATTTAGCCATATTTATTATTACACAATTTTAATTTTTAATAAATCGCTTCTACGATTAATTAAATTCAATGATTAAAATATTTTGTACTTATACAGCTATCAAAAATTAATCGTTTGAAGAGATATTAATTATTGAACGGTGGGTGGATAAAGTAATTTATATAATGGAAAAACTCATAAAAATAAACTATGCGATAAGTGAGTATAAAAAAAAAAATACTAAATCAATATAAAATATTTAAAATATATTGTTTTTTTATACAACTACTCTACTCGTAATTGTATGGATTAAGGGTCGCATTAATATTATGTAATTTATAATATTGAAAATAATATAGTGATGTATTTTAGTTTAATTATTATTTTAAGTACTTATTTTAGAATATATACTATATATAGTATTTTAGAATCGAAAAATTTAACTGTATATAGATAACACTAACATAAAAAATTGGTGAAAATTTCAAGTATTTACAGTGATTAGTTTTTGAATTACAACCATACAAAAAAATCGATTTGGTTAAAAACTGGTTTTGCGTAAAAATTCCTGTTTTACCTTAATTTTTTTTGGTTTTTCCCGGCGCTTTTGAAAACTATTGGGAAATTCATGTGATAAATACCGACTAAGTAGCATAATATCACACTATTAATTTAAACTATTTCATATATCAATCACAACTTGTATTATCAAATTTATTAAAATATGTTCAAAAATATTTGAATACCTCAAACTCTATAAACAATAAATAAATAAAAAAAATTCAAGACAGGTTTAAGTCCTTAAATTCAATTTCATTTATTTGAAAATATGATCTTATGATGCATTTCAAAAGTTCTAAAATAAGATTTTGAATTATTAAATAAATAAGTCATGCTTGGTGAATTGTTGTGTTTATAAATGCATGTTAGAGAAAATATAATATTTTGTACAAATTATATCCGAGAAAAAATGCAAAGAGAAGATGACGGAAAAATATGTGTTATGAAAGAGACAGGTACAGTTGATACAAATACTATTAATATCAAAACACCAGAATAATTAATCATATATAATATAATATATTATATATATTATATAATCTTATATAATTAATCAATATATTTTTCACTTGGCTAAGAATCTTAAAATTTTCAAAAAATAATTTATCATATTAAGTGTCGAAAAGTTAAAAATTATTAAAATAATATAATAATGAAGATAATTGATTGCAAGAAATATAAATATCTTATTATTTCATAAACCGTAGATTCCATTTTAATAATAATAAAAAGAAATTAGGTAACTGCTTGAAATAATTGCTTTTAATTTAAAATATACTATATAATCTCTAATTTAATATGTATTTATTTATTTATTAGTAAGTAGAACGGGAAATAAAAAAAATTTATAAACTTAGTAAAATTACTATAAGTTATAAAATCCGTATAGAATCACTTTTATTATTTTTATTAAAAAGTAATTACTTGATGAGTGTTCTTTGTGCTTATCGGTTTAGATCTCGATGTGATGTACTTGGATGCAATAATTGATGAAATTATTTTTACTAGTTACCTAAATAATATGAGTAAATTGATGAATTTTTAATCATAATAATGTCATTTGATACTCTTGCTTGAAATGAGTTTTAAAATCGTCAAATTAGGTACTGCCAATTATAAAAAATCCAATCTTTAATGAATAAAAATTCATTATATTATAAAAATAACTTACAAATAAATTGTATTTCCAGATAATTTCGTTACAGAAACAACTATTATATACTAATGTTTAATATCATTAATATATTAGTCATTAGAATATAACATGTAGGTTAAAAATTATAGTTAAAGTTAAACTTACACGTAATGAAATAAATATTATATTAAACCGAGAAAATCATATGAACTACGATCAAATGTTATTAATTTATAATTTAATGTAAATAAAAATAAAAATATAAGGTTAGGTCAAAAGTGGTAAATTTAAAATTTAGTCCACAATATTTATAAAAAAACATCATTAAAACATCAAATTGACCTCATTATAAACATTTATACATATAAAAAAATCAATTTTTAATCGTTTAAAATATATTTATTAATACCTACACTTAATAGTTTATTTTTAAAATTATAAGTATAACACATGCTTTTAATGAATCCATAGCGAATAATGATCGATATCTCGTTATTTGTTTCTGATTGTGTACTAGCCTTATAATTATATTTGCACCTTTTGATCTCTTTGGCATTTCAACGCATTTATGTATATTAAATATTATCTGTTTGGACTAAATTTCTCAACACTTCCCTTTATACATGTTGATCGATTTCAATTCGATAATGATTGGATATCTTATGTGTTATCTGCTATCGATTTTACTTATTATTATTTATAAACGATATTTATTTTGACGTAATTTTCCTAACTCAATTACCCGTAATTTTATTACTATAGGTTTTATAACGTTCCCTAAAATATAATATTTGACTGAATTATTACCAACTTAATTTTAAATTGATCTAAGCTACTTGGGCAAATGCAAATTTCTACACGAGACCTAGCAGGTAAACAAAATGGTAATCGGAAAAAATACCCGAGGAAGAAATACCCATGGAAAAAATGCCCGGTAAAAAATACCCGAGGAAATAATACCCGATAGAAAAAATAACCGAAGAAATAATACCCGATAGAAAAAATACCCGAGGAAATAATACCCGAAATAAAAAACATAATAATAATACAATAATAATTCGTGAACTTTTTTAAAGTAATATGTGACTGGTCATAATTATTAATATCATTTAAAAAAAAAATTAATACAATTAGGTATACACTTATACAATTATACAGCACATTAAAAAAAATAATAATACAGTTAGGTATATAAAATAATATTTGTCATAACTCATAATAATACAATAATAATTCGTAAACTTTTTTAAAGTAATATGTGACTGGTCATAATTATTAATATCATTAAAAAAAAAAACTAATATGTAATAATTAAAAATTAAGTATAATATTATGACTATTTTAAATGTCTTATCACATTACTTATTGCCAGTAAAAAGTTATTTATTGTTCTATCACCATT
>VUJU01001922.1:0-46146 GCA_009835225.1 Aphis craccivora
TTAAAAATATATTATAATATATAATCATATTATTATGATTGTAAATCCATTGTATAATCAACAATCAACCACAGTTTATAAAATATTTCATAATATAAGATTACAATATAGCACTTTTATTTTCTTGGGCTTTTTTTCCGGGGTGTGTTTTTTAGTTTGGGTTTTTTTTCCGTGGCCATTTTTTCCGCGATTCATTGATAACAATAGTTAATGTCCATATATAATCTCCATAAATGTAAGCGTATTGTTTATTTCTAAATAATAAATATTGGTTCCTTATTAAAACTTTGTTAGTTTTTTATTATAATAAATTGTCATTGACTACATAGTTTAAGTCAATAATTACGCTTGAATGTAATTTGTGCCATATGTCATATGTGCGGTGCTCGTATAACCATTGATTTATTTCTCGGCGAATATTTTGTTATCTTTTAAGTATAAAATTGTATATATAAGTACTAGAAAAAAGTTACGGTAAAAAAGTGCCAAATCTTCTTGAATTCATCATGTGATACATATATATTAATTGTGTGAGTCGACCGCTATTTCCTGAGGCTATTCACCGAACGTTATTTTTATGTATATAAGAAATAAGGGCACAAGGCAGACCAGTCGTGGTAGCTTGTCTTGTCCTGGTTGTACAGTTTAAAATATTAAAAAAAAAAAATGACGTAAATATTCTCATCATCCGTTAGAAGGGGTGTGTTCTGTTGTGTATTGGGCAAACGGAGCAAAACACTTATTGAAAAGGGGATGAAAGTAAATTAAAATATAATTTAAATATAGTTGGTGTTTGAAAGACCGGAAATTATAATGCGTATATAACGTATAAACATTGTTTTTCATTATTCATGCATAGATATAAATATATAATATAATAAAATGGTCAATTGTAAGAAATGTGTTGTAAATCTACATAAAAAATATAGAGTACAAAGACGTGTTAAAATGAAAACCTGCTTTTTGCTGACTGAAATATATGAAATACTAAACCGTTGATGAATAAAAAGGACAGTTAGATGTTTTGAAACTTTAATTTGAGTAAGAAACTATATATTATATATATGCATATATTTATATACATATAATATAATATTGGTTTATTAAATTAAATCTTTTTTTATTGATTGTTAAAAATGTTGGTTTATACTCCATAACACTTTAATATCCTTAAATGTTAAATTCACTTAAAAATTTAATTTTAGTATATCACTTAATTAAATATTGATCAGTTTTATTTTAAATCAATCTCAATCAGATCAGATAATAACTTATAATATGCAGAATCAAGTATTGAAGTATATATAAGTTATATTATATTATTAAGTGTAAAGACATTGGGAATTAGAAATAAGAATACAAATTGTATTGTAAACTATTATTTACATGCAGTAATACATTTCTAACATCTAAATTACACAAAATAACCCAAAAAATTGTGTTTATACATTTTAGATTCTAAGTAATGCGATGATTGTATTGATTACACGATAAGAAGTCAAAAATTTAATTGATTTTCAACTTTGAGAGTGGTTTCTGACAGAAAATTTAATCTAGTTTGTACTTTAGAATTCAATATTTCCGGTATTTTTATAAACAAAGTAAAAAATGGGTGGTTTTACACAAAACCAGTTTTTTTATAAAGTTAATTTTGTTTTTTTTCGTGTTCCAAAAACGATTAATTTTAGATATTTTAAATTTTCACAGAATAGCTATTTTGGCGTTTCTTATACTTAGTATATTATGATTGTACATTAGTACTAACCCGCATTATATAATACAGATATTATAATAATTAATAATAATGCCGATTGCTATATCAATATCTTACAATACTTAATTTTAAACTACTGCATTTTCAAATTTCTTTGGCGTTTTTTATAATAAAATTGTCCGTATTAAAGTGTTAATGCAGTCAGTCTCTAGGTATATAGACTAGTATTCCGATCGTTAAACGACCTATTGTAATGTGATTGATATTATCGTTATTTATTATTTATTTATTTAATGACTTTATTTGATCAACAATTAAAAACAACACTTTAGATAGATGAACTTGCTAAAATAATAAAATGAAAATGAATATACATTTATAGTTTTGAAAAAGATAAATATTTAAACTTCTATTATAATCGTAAAATTTAGTAAGAAAGGTAACAAAATGGATAGTTATAATTAAAATTTAGAACCACATAGAATTCAAAACAATTAAATAAAAATAATTTTTTAGTTTTTTTTTTTTAAACACCCTTTTGGCCTTTCCCCCCACACAAACATTCTAGACACACATTTAGGTAAATCTGTTTGTCGTTGAAATAATAGTTAAGTATTAGAACAAATAATTTATTAATAAAAACACAATATTTCCACGTCTGTAAATTTATAAGTAATATTTTCCTATTTTCTATCTACAGGTTATTTATATAGGTAATTCCTTTTTTCATTTTTTTGTAAATATTTGGATACCTAGAGAATTTTTTTTAATTATCATAAATTTATTTTTCGTTAGATATTTGTAAGTATTACCTACCTAGTATGAAATATTATCGAACTTCTCTAGTTAAAATACATGCGTCGAATACATGTATGAAATATATATATGATATGATATGATATATTGTATTAATGATTTTAAAATTAATAGATAATTGATCATTTAATGACAATTATGACCTAACATGATTATTTTCTCATTGTTTAATAATGATATAAAACGTTATTACGTGAAAATTATACTTGTTTTTAATTTAATAAAGTAATATTATAAAGAATAATCAATTCTTATTATTTTACTAAAAAAAATTTACATTATAGATAAACTAAAACTGCTCTACTTATAATATATTAATAATGATAATACATAATATAAATAATATCATATATTTTTCTTGTAAAGTTATATTATAGTGCCTATATACTTAATGTTTAAAATATTATCTTTGATGCAATTCAATTATAGAAAAAATATCCCTTTCGTGAGCAACTAGTATATATGCGGTATTATATTGTACTATACGATGGCACGATGCATTAGTAGTAATACAGACAAACCACAAAACTGTTATTGGACAAGCTGAATTTTTTACTCAAGCAATAGGTAATAAAGAAATCGTTTCTGTATCGCAGAGAAAGAATATACATAAATATGCGTTTAGATCGCACAACTTCCCTGTATAAAACTATATACTTTTTTTTATAAAAACGCAAACATGTAATCGGCGAATATTTTAAAATTAAAATCCGGGCCAGTATCCGATTGCATCACGCATCGCGATGTATATAAGTAAAAACAAAGAAGCTTGATTACCATAAATTTGGGTTTCCAGAAATCCGAAATTATTTCGTGAGTGTGTTGTGTTTGTATTAGAAGCCGACCTACGGTAGGCAACAACCGTCCAAATAAAAAAATAAACCGGTTTGCGCAATAATAATAAAAACACGTGCCCCCGTTGATTATTTGGCCTCAAACGAATTCACCTGCCGAATACACATGCAATAACCTGGGTGTTTTTTTTTAATAGTACCTATACGATTTTTTCCTGCAAAATTTGTGAGGCATGTATGCGTGCCGTAGTTTTCTATCGATTTCGAATAAAATACATACTTGGATTTTTTGATTTGTATAATATTAGTGTTAAAAATACAATTATTAATTACCTATTACGTATTTAACTCAATTTTTATTATATATACATTATAATATGCTATGGATTTATTTTATTATTAGTATTGGGTATTGCGTAGTTGAATAGGAGGGATGCTATATAACGCTGACAAAAGGCTAACGCCTCTTGGTAAAGAAATAATAAAAACTCCATAATGATGATGGCATTGGCCTTGAACAGGACGACTAGGAGAGTTTGAAAATATCCATCAGCGATGGCACACACAGTTGATACGATAAAATATGTAATAGTCCACTCGAAAACAACTTACTGATGCTGTGCGCAGTCGAGGTCATCGTCAGGACGGATTATTACTATTCTTTATTGTGTTTGTTTTTGTTGGCTAATCGACGGTGGGGGTAAAATAATAGTATAGTTTCTAAGATAACTTATAATTTTTTTCTTATATATAAGTAATTAACGGATTTAGGTGTACAATATTAATTGATATATTTATTATTTATTTTTAGCCTTTAGTTATTTTGAGTATTTTGTTGAGCGTGTTGTATGTGTATGTCCAATTTTTTATTTTTAGATTATATAGTTCCGATTGTAAATTAGATTTGGATAGTTAGTACTTAGAGGGTCAAAAGTTAAAACACCCAGTAGTTTTAAAAATAAAGAAGTATAGATAACTGTAAAAAAATATGGAATAACGGGAATATATTTACGCAACATTAATGTTTTTGTTTTTTAAGTTATAATCAAAAAATGAATCAGGGTATTTAAGTATTTACTTTAGTTTTTTTTTATTTAAATAAGTATTTTCTAGAACGATATAATTTTTAAAATATTTTGGTTCTTTTTCATTTACTTATAATATTTTTAATGGTTGAGTTTTTTTCGATTTATGTTGATAAAATGTTTTTAGACAAAAAAATTGTAAACACAATTTTTCTTATATTACTTATGTGATATGCACTTTTTATAGTAATAATATCGAAACATATATTTATAATTTTTATTTTAAGTGTTTGGAGTTATTTTGTGGAAGTTCTTTAAAAACGTAAGAATTTTAAAATTATATTGTTAAAAATGCATAACATTTGAAATTTTCTTGTTTTAGGATTTAATATTTAACCGAGTATTTAACAAACCTTGTAGATGACGCGCTCTCAATAATTCGTAATTTCCGTTCTAATTAAACAAACTCGTGATTCACAGAATATTTTATATGTTAATTATAAGAAGAGTAAATACAGTTTTTGTAGTATGAGGTTGTGTGATATCTTTTTATAAATATTATATTCTAATTGATAGATAGATCGCAGGATATCGCTTTTTGGGGGGAGGTATTGGTAACACGGGCTACATTTAATTTGTATGTATTACACCATAAAAATGCGAGCTAAATTAAGTTAGGCCTAACTTCCAGTTATGTTTCATAGAAAACATGTGTTTAATAAAAATCAGAATTTTTAAAGCTAAACTTTAATTCAGGACATTTTTACATTCCGAGACCTCTTTTCTGGACACCGAGACATTACCTAGTTGGCTGATAATGATCATGCTCAATCGGGTAAGTATCACTGATATTTATACAGTATTGAGTTTAGTGGGTATATCCATCATATATATATCACCACATTAGTTTTTGACATGAAAACTGGCCCCTGACCATCGCAGGAACTTAACTGCCGCTTCGCCACAGGGGTCCATATTATATTGTAACTGCATTTTTATTTAATTAATACTTTAAAATATTTTATAAATTTATAATTCAATTTTTTTTATTTAAATTAATTATAAAATATTCAAAACTTAAAGATACAAAATTATACAATGCATGTGGCTTAACAGCCACACGCCAGTGTGCGATAAATGGTATAGGACATACAGGTTGATAACTCATAGCTAACAGTTAAGTACCTAGAGGGGGGGCAGTATTTATTTTTTTCTTGTGATTCAATTTTTTTATCTTAATTTATTTTAAATCCCTAGCGGAGCAACGGATGTATTGATTTTACAATGATGTGTGTGTGTATTTTGTTGTTTGTTATCGATTTTTGGGGGACTAAAATTTACTTTATTTTATTTTTGGTGATTAATTACTTTGATATTTTGTGTACCTACGAGTAAGTAATTGATAATATTATTGTTAGATATAATTTCGGTTTTATGTATATTCATTATTCATTTTTGAATCGTAATTCGCAGTCGTTGTGAATGTGTACATTTCCCTTAGGTCACAAAAATAAAAATATTATAATATTCGCTGTATTCAACCATAATCGATTGTTTTTTTCTCATCGGGGCAAGAGCATAGTAGTATATTTTATTATAGTAGAAATAAAGCGTGGGACAGAAATAAATCTTTAAAAAAAAAGACCGTAAACAATTTATATTGATTAATCTTAAAGATAAAAAAAAATTATAGTAAAGCAGTTGACTTCCTGTATTGCAAGTCGTAACTGTTCAATTAAAAATTAGTACGGGACTTGTAAGATAGGCGAATTCAAGAAAAATATATATGTATAATGTAGTTTCTAGTTCATGGCATATCAACTATCATTGCGACACTGTGCATTGTTCTTTGTTATTTATGAATTTGATATTCCAATAATATGTCTTGATTATTATCCTTTTATGCTCGTACAACGCGTAAGGTTAATATAATATATATAGTAAAGGTATGATATATTATAGCGTACACCAAATATCCAATATAATATACGTTAAAAATAATTTAATGATCAAATTTTTAATTTTCAAAATCGTTTAATTTACTTCATTGTAAATTTTTCTTGCAATATATATCTCTTTACTTTCTATATAACTGGTCTCTTTTATTCAATGTTTTTCCGATTTCTAAAAATCTAATATAGATTTCCTTATCGATGCAAATTTCGATTCCTTCAATGTAATTAGCTATACTGTCACATTTCCCTATTTACCTTGATTCTTAAATTATTTGAAGATAAATTATTATATTTTATAATTACAAAAAGTCCACATATTTTTATAATCTATAACATAATATTGTCATATAAAATGTATCAACAATATGACTAAAACTTGTTAAAAACAAATTTAATAAAAATATTTTGATATCGATAAAAACTAGTAATTATCATGATACATTGATACGCCAACATAAAGGGCACAACAGCATGGTCTCCCTTTAGTATTGGCTAGCCGGTTTGCTGATAGTCTAAGTATTAAGTGTCATGATAATTTCTTTGTATGTCGAATCATTTACATTTTTATAACTATTTATCATTTGATATGATCTGCCGAGTGTTTAGTGTAAATGTAAGGTGTTTAATATTCTTATTTTTAATTCATTATACATGATTCTAAAATAATCAATGAGTAACATGAATTTTAAAACTTGAAATCAACAACTACTAATTATAATAATAACTATTATTGTTTATTATTAATCCTTATTCTTTACTTAATTTATAAATGGCGTTTTTAAGAATATCCATCTAGCTGTTGTCATATTCACTGATTTTTCTAAGGTCTTTGACACTGTTGGGTGTTAATCATATTATTTTATTTCTTTAGGTCTGCCTTTGAATATTTTTCTAACATAGGGTCTTCATACCTTCTAAGTTATAAACTGTTATTGAAGCTGTTAAAAATGTTTATTTGTTCCCTAAAATCTTTTCTTGATTTTTATTGAAACAAAATTTGATGTGTTTACAATCTGTATTTACTTGTTATAAAATAAGTATATTTAATGAAATTTGATTAGTGGAATAGCGGCACCCGTGGAAGGTGTTCTTAAGAAGAGGTAGGTTCCTATACTAGTTACCTTTAAGGTGCTTGGGTGGATTACTTGAAATTTGTTTTAATGATAATTGAGTGATAGGATTTGAGTGTAAGTTTGATTGTAAGTTTTGTGTGTCTTTTGTAAGTGAGCTTAGCAAGAGTATTGAAGGTTGACATGTAAATGGATTTTTGAAGTGAGTCATTGGGGATGTATCAGAGGTACTTGATAATATTAATCGTTGACATATAACCTGGAATGCCTTGTTTTAGTCGAGGTTTTAGTATTTTGATGGCTTGGCTGAGTCTCAAAGTTGAATGTTATAGTACCATATTGGTCTTAGAAAAGCTATGTTATATTGTTATTTTGGTTATTAAGGAAATCTTTGAGCTGAGTAAGAGTCTAAGAAGATGGAATCTCGAATAATTGAGAGCTGTATACGGTTTTTATACTTTTTACATACTTATTTTGATTATTCTTGTTTTCAACCGCAACTTCCTGGATTTGAGTTACATTTTATATACATATGTTTTTTTTTATATACCTATATAAAATTTTGTTTTGATATAATAAAATCGACTATCCCGTGTTTTATAGCCGTCATAATTTTTAATTTTTTAACACGTAATTATTAGATGTAATGTCATTTTGTATTTCAATCCAGTGAAATAGTTAAGTGATGGACTGATCGATATATTGTATTCGTATTCATTAAATAAATCTTTTCACTGAAAAATTTTCATCCTCTTTTAAGCAGCATTTATATATTCTAATTTACGTAGATAAATATTGAATTTCAGTTGTGCTTATGCTCTTTAATTTTAACTGCTATATTTATTTTACTGTTTCTTGTCAAAAAGATAGTGCACTGTAGAGAATGGTGATACATATATATTTTAAATAATTTTAAAATTGCATTTATTTATTATATAGTAAATTATGTATTAAACTAAAACAAACTTAAGTCGCATTCTCGGAATGTATAACAACAATTTTTTTATGCAGGACGTGGGACGAAAACCTCATTCTCGACCGAGACTCGATACTCGTATGGTAATAATATGTCATCGTTCATTTGGCAGCGACGGATAATCAATTATTATTCGATTAAAATTAGCCAGTATTGATTATTATTTTTCTTATGAAATTCTATGTGTTAGTTAATTTTTAATCATGTATTTTGTATTTCTTCTATATGCATATATAATGTATATATTACTATATTAAAAATCATTAAACGTATACTGTTTGCAACACTATTTCATCAATTTCTTGTATACATTTTATTGGTTTATTTTACCAGTTTTATTCAAATAAATGAATAATTTGCGATGTAGGTATTAATATGTTATGGGTTATAATTTATAGCTTTATAGAAGTACAATGAAACTGCATTTATCTTATTTATCGATAAGTCTTATTGTACTTAATGGAAACATCTAAAAAACGTTTAGTTTTTTGTTCTGTTCCTATTAAAGTTCGTTATTTATAGATATTTTTCAACCGTATTGTATCATAATTATAGGTAAAGAAAGTATTGTAAGAAGCTCATTGTTTTATAGTTTTAGATAATACGTAAAGGTTTGTTATATAAATGCAATAAAAAATAAAAATTACTCGTCTAAAAATTAATACCTATTTAATATTTTTATTCTTAAACTACAGCCATTATTTGAAATTACAATGATGATTTTTTCTACACAGCAGAAGAATTAATTATTTTATATGCGATTATTTTACATTGTATACTTCCTTATATTTTCCTTTGTATGCTGTTAGTAGACTAGGTATATCAAATATACATGTGTCGCGGTTGTAAACCGTTGATTGTGTATTATTTCTCGTGTACCTATTTCTGTGTATAATAGGTCGAATTAATTGACCTGTTATATAATCATATTTTAATAAAAATGATCGATAGTATAAAAAATGCATCCTATAGTTGTACTACGACCATAGTATAAGTGAAACTAGTGGGGATCTTTAGGGCCTCGCCCTCTAAAACTACTTGGTTTATACATAAAAAATGAGAAAAAAGAAAACTCATCAATACCGTACTTGATACCTAAATAATACTTTTGTTAAAATTGATTATAAAAATATTTAATAACGTGTTATAAATTACAAAAAGTTAAAAATTGGAAATCACTATTAGGTACTGAAGATATTCTAAGTTTCTAAGGCTTCTTAAATATGAAAGTAATAGTTGTAAATAATTAGTCATTAAATCCGATTTTACGTTATCATAAAAAATATTCAAAAATTTCACAAAATCACGTGATGTACCTACACTTCTACATTTTTTATCTCTCTTATGTTAAATAAGTTTAGATAGGTACTACTCAGTAATTATTCTCAGCCTTTTCCTATGGGGAGGGGATGAAATTTATGTTGTATGTTGATAAAGAATTCTTTATCTCGATGGGTAGATATTAAGATATATATATAGATCACAGAACATACAAAGATAGAAGTGTTACACACAAACTTTGAGCGCTGATTGACAAAATATAAATAGGTATTATAAATATTTCATAGAGACTGACATTGCAAGAAAAATCATATACCTGTATACGACAAATATCATACAAATAATTTAAATGTATTGTACTGTATTATGTCTTTTAGGACGTAGTGGTCATTGTTGCCTCTACTCAGGTTGTAGTGATCCATTACGACAAATACCAATAAAAACCTTATTTTATAATAATTTAATTCTATATCTGCAAATCGTAAAAATAAGATTATTCTACAAATTCATAAATCATAATAATTTACGACAAAAGTCTACTCCTCAATTAATATTTAACACTGATAGATTAAGATTATATTTTTAATTTTACCTAATTTTCTTTATATACAGTCGACACTCTTTAACTCGAAATTCAAGGGGGGAAAAAAATTCGACTTATCAAAAACGTTTAAATAATTTTTACATTAAAGAAATAAAATAAAATATGTTTTCTTACATTCTCATTTTTTTGTCAAGACATGTTGAACCCATTTTAATAAATAGAATTCTATATGTATCACAGTATTCTCCTATAGTTTCATTTTTTTTCCAAGTTGCCGAGTTTAAATAAAGTTTTAAATTTAATTTATTAATAAATAATTTTATATTAAAGATTTTTAAAATAACATCTTTATTTTTTCTCGCTGGAATTACAAAATCTTTGGCTATTTCATGTTTTTTCTTTTCGCCTTTTTCAATAATTTTAATCAAGTTCATTTTTCTGCTAGTAAAAATGTTGTTAATTTTCTTTTTGAGCCATAATAATCACTGTATTAACACTGTTACACACAATAAATGATTGAACGAACAGACGACGTAAAACTTAACTGAAATCAATTTTATGCAGTTACCAAAATACCAAAGTTTAAGTTGCAAAAATTTAGTTGACTCTAATGGTCAGGTTTTACAAAACAAGTCATAAATGAAAAATAATCGCCTTGATAAACTATTTTTAGTACTAAATTTTGATAAGAAAATTCGAGTTATTGAAAATTTCGAGTCAAGGTTCGAGTTACCGAGAGTTGCTGTATTTATGTATGTTTGAAAATAGATAAAACATAATAAGATATAATAAAATAATAGATATAATATAGATTAAAAATGTAACAAATTTAGCTTCCCGGAAATTACCTTTCTATACAATAAATTGTATATGTATCAATAAATAATAATTTTTAACATGTCTAAAATACTAAAATAAACTAATTACCTTTTTTTCTGTTGGAACCGAAATGTTTTATACTCTGCCCAACAAGAGAATGATTTATCAATTTTGCACATCCCCTCGTGACACCTTACATTTGATACCGGTTCCACTTAGTCGCGTATAGGAAGTGTGCAGGAGAACCGATTATTGTCTTTTTTTGTTTGGCAGAATTAGTATTACTGGATATAATTACCAACACACGTATAAAAAAAAGAGTATGTATGGGGATATGACAATATCATTCCCCGTGGCACACCTCTGGTTATATTTGAGACTATTTTTTTTTAAATCTTTGAGATGTGAAAAAGTGACGAAAAACGAAATTAACTTAGTGATTATTTTCCAGATTTAGTAAGAAAATTAATTTTAAAATAGGTATATGCTCAAGAATAATTTTATTCTATTTTAATAATTTTTAAAAGTCACTATATGCAACTAAGTCAACTATGCACTTTTAAAAATCACATAATATGTGATTGATTTTAACATTCCTAAAAAAAAAAAAAAAAAATCGAATTATTTGTATAATTTATATTTTGATTAATTAAATAGCACGAGCGGACATGACGGCCGACATTGGACCAGATATAACATGGATCACCGAGCCACCCGAGGATGGCGTTGCGGTCCGCAGTAAGCCTTATACGTTACAATGTCATTCAACCCTGCCTAATGCCACGTATCTATGGATGTACAACAATCGCACTTTGGATCTAGTCAACGACTCGCGCCGCCAGATTCTTCCCAACGGCTCTCTGTTTTTCAAAACCGTAAGCAATTTTTTTGTTTCAGGGAGTATTGGACGGGATAATTTATTTAATTTCTTTTATTGTATGCGTATTGCTTATAGAGGATTATACATATAAATTCACTAAATATGTTTGAAAATCTTATAAAATAATAAAATATATGTAATTACTCGCGTAGTTTAATTTATTCTATTGTAAAATAACCGAACTCGCACAGCATTACAATTTGTATCAATCGAACACATGATGGCATAAATGTATGTATTCATATTGTTTGTACTTCAAGTGTATTATTATCGTATTCAATTTCAGAATCTTTCATAAATTATAATTTATAAGGTGTTTAAATAGTACGCTCATTCACATTTTCCTCTTAAATAATAAATTCAATTTCCAGTTTTTGGAAAATGTAGTTCTTAAGTAGGTATTTATACTAGAAAATTTAAATAATTTGAATTTGAATAAATTCATTATTAAAGAAAAATGGCAGCAGTATGTTTTTGAATAACTTTGTATAATATTAAATAGAGCGTTTATATAGCGTTTATATCACTAACTAAATCCAGGGGCTAGACGTGCTTACTTATAATTTCAAATAAAAGCGCTATTACACTTATTGCTTATAATATAATATTATTTATGATTTATAATATATAATAAAAAATAAATAATTTGACTATAACTGAGTATCTGATATACAAAAATAAATATGTAAAAAATGAATAATACGTGTGTATACATTCATTACAATCTACTTTATATATGTATAACTGAATGTTATCTGAATACAATTGGCCACTTCACTTTGTCGATACCAAATAAATGGAAAGTTGTGGAAAATGAAGTTTGAACAATAGCAAAAAAAAAAATCAATGTAAAATATGCAAATAAAATATTTGTTTTAATTTTTTCTGACACCGATTATCTGTTGTTTTCCTATTATTATTTATTATACACATTTTAAACTAACATTCCATTGAATATTGATGTTATAAAACCCACAATTAGTTGTTCAATCCTTGAGAGATAAAAATATGTATGAATAAGTTATAGGTAGGTTGCTCGGAAATTATATTGGTCACTGACCCGTGTAACTATAATTTATGGCTTGTATAGTATTGATGGATCTAAATGTTACTAATATAAAAATAAAATTCCTTTTTATTTTTTTAATGCCTAAGGAAAATAAGCAATTTTATAATTGAAAAAAAAATCCGACGATTCTATAAAAATATTTGTGTCATTTGTAGTAATTTTCCATCCCCAAAACACACTAAGGTACGATTAAGTCACGCTATATAAAAAAAAAAAAAATACATGTCTTTAGAAACATTTACAGAAGATCCGACGAGAATTTATAATTTACATATATTTTGTGGTATTACTTAATCAGTTAATCATTTTTTAACTCTTAGTCTTAATTAGTGAAACAAATCCAGGGACAATGTGTTTACGATGTGTTTTTTACACAACTACCTATATATACCTTTCAACATTTTCGTATTGGTCAATGATCATGGAAAATAATTATACTCGTATATCATTTTACAATTAAATAAATGTTATTATGTCTTTAAAATAATGTCAAGTACCTGCATATTTATTATTAATTGAGATTTGGTTTAAATAAGGTAAACCGAAAAAGTATTTAAGCCACTTTCAATTTATTTCAGAATAAATTTTCAATTATTTTTTGATTGATAGATGGAAATTGAAAGAAAACCACGATTGAAAATAAACATTATGCTTTAGTATGCGGACGTATGATACACTCAACATTTTACTTATATGCTGATTTTTTATTGTTCACAAGTTTTTGCGCAAATGAGTCTCCACCCGCGTTTAAGCCTATAATAAGTGAGGTCATTAGTTCATAGTATTCACAGTGTGATAAAAATAAAATCGTCGTCATATGAGTCAAACACAATATATACAATATAATTTTATTCAACAATAAGCTCTTATGTGGTAAAAATTATATTAATATTTCTATAGGTAGGTAGGTATACTTATATTTGATTTATAATGCTTGTATATATATATATATGTATTAGAATTATACGTTTATAGTATCATATATTTTTTACTTTTGTGTGGGTACTTAGTATATGTAAGTACTTACTTACTCTACTAGTGAATGTTTTTCCTCGGAACTTAAATAATAAATATTTTCATTGTTCCGTAAATTATCGTGGGCGTTAAATTTGAATAGGTACCGAGTGACATATTTTTTTTAAATAGAGCTTTGTACAGTGTATAGCGTCAAAGTATTGTCTTTTGAATGGCACAAATGCTATTATTATACGTCGACAAAATGCAGAAAATTACTAATTAATATAAATTACCGCCCCCGGTAAAAAATAGAAAAATGTGTCCTTTTATTATTAGTTATAAAACTCCCGTGATGGGTATGCCATAATATGGTATCTCTTATTTATTATATTATTCCATACATTGATATTTTTATATTATTGTTTATTGTATACGTTTTCAACGTAATAATTGGAATTCGTTATATCTCATTGATGTCTATATTTATATATATCATTATAATTTATAGGTGGTGAACAGAAAAGGTGGTGACGCGGGATCTTATAGATGTATAGTACAAACGCCCATCGGTGCAGTTTCCTCAAAAACAGTTACATTACTCACAGCAGGTAAATATTTCGATTTGATTTTTTTTTTTTTTAATTTTAAACATTATTGTCGACATCGTATTTTTTTCCACGTTGTTATGCTCTTTGGCTTAACTCCACATCGTCATTGTCAGGTATATATTTGCCTATGTTATGTTGTATGTTACCTACACAGAATAAAAAATCTAGGTAAAATAAAAATAATAACAATTAAATCAACAAAATCATTGTTAACATAGGGCCAACAGACGCGTTTGTCAATTTCAAAATTTACATATCGTTAATTATTAAATTAACAAACTCCATTATTAATTTGCTGGAATTCCCGTTTATTTCCACAAAATGGTTCGTTAATTTTTAATCTCAAAATATTTTGTATTTTGTTAAATTAACAATAATTTTTGGTAAGTTTATACAGTATTTCAGGACATATATAATTACTATAATATATATATTATATGTATAATTTGCTATGTATCTATATAACATGAAATTGGATGGTTTTTAAACTTTTATTTTGTTTTCTACGGGTACTTGAAAATACAATCTGAATGTACAGGTTTCATTATTACTATTATAAGAAGTTCACATGAAGCGCTCGATCATAACGATTCTCGGAATGTGACAAGAAAATTCGAATTTTTTTTCGTAATTTATTTTTCTACGCCTGTTTTACGTGACTCGTAATAATGCGATGTTAGTGATTGACGCATTATGTACGTTTCCAATTATTATTTTTCACGTTCAATTCGTGTACACTAAGCGCTAAATATTAAGTCACGTAAAAAATATAATTCAATACATTCCCATTTTCGTCAACTAACAATTTGTTTTCGTCTCGCTTGATTATTTTAATGGTACGTGACACCGAGTCAGTTTGTACACGAGTAGTTTGTACGTGTATAATGAGACGCATACTTTTTTGTGGTAACGTAGTGGTGTATGGCTGTTCTAATTGAATTATAATTACAGATTAGTGTTGTAATGGTCTATTCATTTGTTTACAATTACCGTTTATAGAATTTTACGAATTCTTAATGTCTTTTACTATAGTGTCAAATAATTATTTGTTTAATTAAAATTAGTTAAAATTATTTTACAGCTTTGGTGTGTTCTTAATTTTGTACTAATCCGCAGAATTTGATAAAACAGTGGATAGTATTAGATTATATTCTGTGTCGTCCGGTAGGTTGGTAAAATAACCATGAAAAATAACCCAGAAATAAAATCTAATACAAAAAATCAAGAAAATAAAACTCTGGGAAAAAAACTCACGGAAATAAAAGTCCATGCGAGTTCCATATAATTTTTCGTGGACCTCTACATTTCCATGTTATTATCAATATGCTTTGCAACGTACATAATATAATCATTGTAACATATTTTTTCACAACCTTTATTTAATTTTATAATCTCCATAGTAAGAACAAAAAAAAAAATTAAACTTAAGATTTACTGTAGCGTCGGTTTGTATTGTAGGTAACTATGGTATTACCTCAACAACCGAGTGTACCCTAATGGAGTACCTACTACATATTTTTAAGTACTGAAATACCCATTTGAATGGATAAAGTACAGTTAACTTAATTGATATTGGTTAGTAGTGTTAGTACTCAACAATATAAATTAAATTTAATGTCAAAATGCTTATCACTAGCAGAATAATAAAACGCAATTCATTGATAGGTATATTGTGATCCATTCCTCTTGTGTAAATCAAAACCTAACTTAAACAACGGAAAATAAACAAATAAGAACATAAATGAAATGTTAAGTTCATAAAAGTAATTTAATTTTTTTTGTGAGCTTTTTTCTTATTGAATTTTTTCCGTGAGTTTTTTTCATGAATATTCTTCTGGGATTCGTATTGTCCATTGAAGTATAATATTTTAAACATTGCGATTACATATTATAATTTTATATTTCTTTTATTAAAAAAAAAAAAAAATAAATAAATAAATAATGAATAAGTACAGTAATTTAGTATTTCAGAAATGTATCAAGTCTTAAATTTAATTTTATAGTCCGAATATTAGATTTTTTAAAATTTTTATTTACGATTTTAGTTTTGTGTGTACTTACTTAAATTTAGCTGTTTGAAGTATAATTTCTTAAAAATAAACAATAATTTATCTTCAATTAATATTAACAATATTATTATTATTAACTTGATAAATCTATTTCTCATTGTAAACTTATGTATAAGTTTAACAAAATGATTAATTTATATGTATATTTATTTCAGTAATTCATGACTTTGATGTACAACCACTCAATGTAACAGTTAGTTCAGAAGCTAGTCGTTCTGTTATTCGATTTAACTGTCATGTGAATTCCGTTCCTTTAGCAACTATTATGTGGCAGAAAAATGGAGTTGTCTTGTCCAGTAACAATAATAAGTAATTATTAATGATACTAACAAATTAATTTTTGTTCTTGTATTAATTTTTTATTTTTTTTTTTTTTTTTGTTAAGGTTTGTAACCAAAGTTCCTGGTGTACTATATATTAAACAAGTTAATGAGAATGATGCTGGCGAGTATAGGTAAATAATAAAATATTAATCAAAAATAGTACTTCATGGGTTAATCACATTTTTAAAATTTTAACTTAGATGCGTGGGAAAAAATCTACTATTGAATAAAACAAAATACAGTGAAGTTGGTCGTTTGGTTGTCAGTAAGAATATTGTAAATATTGGTGGATCTTCTGGATCACTAACGGGTATTCAAAAATTAACATTTATTTCGCCGAATGTTTTCAACACAAATATAAAGTATGTGACTGAAGGTGATAATGTAACATTTGAATGTGTGGCTACTGGTGTTCCAGCTCCTCAGCTCAATTGGTCATTTATGAACTCTACAGGTAAATTAAAAACATTAAAACAATTTCATTAAATTTTTATTAATTATAATTTTGGTTAATGTGTGTAGGATACCGACACAATACTATACTTAATGATGAAGAGACTTCTGTCAACATATTAAGTTTAACAAGAGTAAGCTCTAAGGATTCGGGAACATATACATGCCATGCATTACAATCTGTGACAGGATGGCCAGATCTGCCACATGCTCAAGTAATATTAAGATTTTTTATCAAATAGCTTTTTGAGTTTTTTTTACTTATTTATAGTGGACAATAATAGTGTTTGTCTTTTTCTTGTTTTATAGTATTTTCGATTAGAAGTGATGTCACCTCCTATCATCATTATTCTACCAGAAACACAAACTATGCCTATAGCAAATACTATTCGCTTTAGGTGTGTAGCTGAAGGTAATCCCACTCCTAATATAACATGGTATCACAATGGTCAACGTTTAAAGTTAAATGGTAAGCGAATAAAAATATGATAGTAAATTGGCGTAAGTTAATACGTTATTTTGTTTTACTTTAGGCCGTATAAAAGCCAAGAGCAAACAACTTTTGTTAGTTAGTAATACAGTGTCAAGTGACTCTGGATTCTATCAATGTTTTGCCTCTAATCAATATGGGACTGTATGGGCAGGAGCAATGCTCAATATTAGCTCATCTCCATTTGAACCTTCACCACCTATTAATATCAGCTGTCGTACATTATCTTCTTCTCAAATTCAAGTATCTTGGCGAAAGTCTCCAACAGATATCCCTGATGATCCACCTATCCTTGTTCGTGATGATTCTACACAACTTGGTTCTTCTCACAATGGTGTGCAATCATCATCATCTGCTACTGTGTCTACAGATATTTCAAATAAAGTATCCAGAGCATATTCAATACACTATATGCCTACAGGTACTATATTTTATTTTAATATATTTCTTATTAACACAGACATTTTTTATTTATAAATTTCCTCATAAATAAATTACATGTATATAAAGAATATATTTACTCCTTTAATATAACCATATTTTGAATTTCAGACGGTGGAGAAGAAACACAACAAGTTAGTGTAAATCATTCTATTATTGTAGAAAAATTGAAACCATACAAAAACTACACTTTTTATGTACGAGTCTATAATGGTAGATCTGGATCTGATCAGTCTGAAAAAGTCACTTGCAAAACTCAAGATGGAGGTATGTACATTTATTGTAAAAATCTTAGTAATTACTCGTTTAACTAAAAATGTATTTGTTTTTCATAGCGCCACAAACAGTTCCAGAATTAATTGTTACTCCCCTTAGTCCAATTTCATTACATGTAGAATGGGCTGCAATTAATGTAAATTTGGCTAATGGTGCAGTCACTCAATACCAAGTAATGTGGAAGCGATTACATAGTTCATCTAATTACATTCATTTTTTACCTAATGATGCCAGACAATATACAATAACAGGTAATTCACATATTTTTTTCAATGAAATATAAAACTGAAGTTTTTATCCATAAATTAGTCAGAACCCTTAAGAGGCCGTTAAAGTAAAAGTTAAATGTATTAAACACTTCAGAGATTGTACACTGTATCATTACCACATTGGCAGGTCGATTGCCTCAAGATTGAGAGTAATACATTATAGTTAATAAAGTGACACAAAAAGGGACAGTATTAATAATAATATTGTATCATCATATTTAACATTTATTTTTTAATTCTATTTTGCCAATTATACATACTTAATGTAATTTTAAGCACATTTAGTAACACAATACGATACTGGTTTGCTATTTTGGATTGTTATGTTATATACTAGTAACCTAACCTAATCTGGCGCTTGCAACGCTCACAATGGTAGATAATCTAATTCGATACAAACAAAATGTAATTAGGTTGTTAATGCAAAAGTCATCTTATTTGGAACAGAGTATAGTCTACCTTAATTATAAAATATGTGGTTTACAGTTGGTATTAATTGTATTGATTTCAGTAATATTACATGAATTAAATGATTGTTTAAAAAAAAAAAAAATATGTATGTATATACATATTTATAAATATTCTTTAAATTATTTTACAAACATTTTAAACAGTTGTTTATAAGTTATACTAGGGGAAGTAACTTAAGCACAATTAAACTGTTGTTATGTATATTGAATCGTGCCTTCTGATATCTGATTAAAATTTTTACTTGGACAATGGCGATATTCATTATTCTATTCTCTATGTCAAATTAGATGATATTTAGGTGGTTAAACCATGTATTAAATACATTTGAAAATGAAATGTATCTTTGCAATGGTTAGAAGAACAAAAATATATTTGTTTTCATAATTTCAATTATTTGTATAATTTGTAAAAATATTTTTTCAAAAATTATTTTTATTTTTTTTTTTTTAGTAGAACTTTTCAACATGATTTTAGTAAAAAAATGATTTATTATTTGGTTAAGAGGTCTGAGTACTACTGAAAGTACCAAAATATATTTTTTTTGTCAAATTCTAGTTACTGTAATAATTTTTTTTTTTAAAACTTAAATTTACTTTTAACATTTGATATTGGAATACTTCTATAACTTTTGCAGCTTTACACTTTTATTGTGATAATTAATATTTTTGTTTTTTTTTAATAGAAACTTACTTTAATTTTTAAATTTATTAATAACAGTTTTATTTTTTATTGTCGGTTTTTAGGACTTAAGCCAGGAGAACAATATGAAGTGCAAGTATTAGGCGCAACACAAAATGGCTTACCTAACATTGATTTTTCGTGGCATTTAATTGAGTTGCCGAGTATTAGTTCTATTTTGCCAATACCTATTTTAAAGTTTAGCATTGACCGATCAATTATAAAGGTATGTTATATTTTAATATCTATAGAATACTAAATCCAATATTCTTGGAATATGTGATGATTTATTTTAGCAAAATATTTGAAAATTCAAAAATAATCTGTTTAACTTTTTTTTTTTATTAAATATTATTTATTTACAGCTTTCTTGGTTTGTCAATGACCAATCAATTAAATTTGATTCATATAAACTAATGTATCGCACTACTAGCCAAACAAACCAGTCAGTTATGTTACTGCATACACTCCGACCAGACACAAATCATCATATGATACATTATACTAGTAAGTTGTCATTTTTAGTAAAGAGAATGTTGGTACATTATCAGTATTCTCTTTCTTTTTAACCTACCCACATTATATCAAATTTTAATTTAGCAGAGCTAATTTTGTATTGTTAGCTCTTTAATATTAGAATGAATTGACTTAGTATCACATTATGTAAATGTAAGAATATTATTATTGCATATTTGTGCATGTCACATAATAGGCTTTTATTTTATTATTATGTTCATATATATAAATATATATGACATTTGTGCTATCTTATATTAGTTATATATTATTATTAAGCACTCTAATATCAAAGCTAACAACAAAAATTGATTAAAATAAAAGCAAATTTGCTATTTTACACGTGCTTCAGAGATAGAATATAGTAGGTGCTCAGACACCCTTTATTAAGTTTTAAATTATCATTGATTGTAATTTTTTAGGTGACTTGGATGTTTATGAAGTCCTATTAAACTGTATATCCGAAAGTGGTGAAGGTGAATCAGTATATAGAACTATAGCAGTAATGTCTGATATGTTGTCACCACCATCTCAGATCGAAGCTGTTGCTACATCACTTCAGACATTGAATTTGTCATGGGTTTCTTTGGATTTTGTTGATCCATCTTCTTTGGTATTTATTATTAACTATAAACCAATATCTAATTTTTCTCAGAACTCTACTACAGTTTACACTGATATGTAAGTAACATATATTAAATTTTTAATTTTGTAGACAATTTATTGTATTATTTAATTTTATGTTTTTAGGGGTGTATTTTCATTTGAACTATCAGGACTTAAACCTTATAGTTTGTATGAAATAAAGATAGCAGTTCAAGATAAAAATAACAGAAAAAGTGAATTCAGTCAAAAGATACAGATACGCACACTTCAAGGAGGTATAAAAAATTTAAAAAAACTCTGATGTTTTAATTTATATATCTATAAAATAAATAATGTTTTTACATTTTAGTTCCTGGTATAGTTGAACAAATAGAATTACAATGGATAAATACTAGTACTGTTCGTATAACTTGGGTAGAGCCAATAAAATCAAATGGTGTGATTATGGGATATTATGTTTCTTATACATCCGAACTTCACATTCCACCTACATCCTGGATACAATTAAATGTCTCTCGACATAAAAATTCATTAGATGTATGTATTTAACGTTTGAACTTTATTTTTGAACTACAATATTTATCATTGACTTTAATCTTGTGTCATAGTTGTGCGATTTAAACAATAACACTCAATACTTCTTTATGGTACGTGCTGCAACTGATGCCGGATTTGGTCCACAAAGTGGAATATATACCATTACACCATTAACTACACTTATTAACCCACCAGTTAATTCTAAATATCCTGCCAATTCACCAGCCTTATATATGGAAGATCAGCAGCTATTAGGTATAGTGATCGGTTGTGTGATTGGAGTTTGTTGCATACTAATATGTACTACAAGTATTGTGTTGAAACGCCAATGTGTAAAAGCTGAACGAGTACGAGATCCCCAACAAAGCTCAATGGGTACTGACGTGGCTTATTGTGCTCAACATCTACGACCATTTACTATTGATCATGATCATCACGAGGAAAGTGTTCCTTTAAACGATGTAAATTATATTACTCGGCACATTGATGGAAGAAGTCGATACTCAAATAACATGTCTGGCATGGCTTTGCCACTTCTTGATCAAAGTAATCCAGGAGATCATGACATAACAAATGTCCACATAATTGAAAACCCTCAGGTGAGTTTACTTTGTAACATTATTGCTTAAAGCTATCATAAGACTTCGAAACTAATGTCTTATATGCATATATTATAGTGTACTGTTGATGTTGATGGTTATGATGTGGACAGTCTGTTAAGCGAATCAGCTGAAGGTGGTGCAGGCACGGAAGAGTCTGGTTGCAGTGACCAACTAGCTAAAATCCATAAAGGTGGTGGTGATTCCAGTGTAGTTGATGATGGATTTCATGAACATGTTGTGAGCTAAACAGAATGTTAGTTAGCTAATGGTATAAATGATGTGCCAAAACCAAGACAGAATAATAACTTTTTTGTATTCCCTGAGATTTACTAAAGTCTGTATTATTTTTTTATACTTATACAATGCATATTATAAATTTATAACAAACATCACCAAAAATAAAAGAAATGTTTGGTTTTTACTGACATCACATTATGCATGTTATACCAACAACATGAATCATATTGGATTTAACCTCAGAAAGTTTATGTAAGCCACTGTTAATTATTTTATTATTATTATTATTATTATTATTATTATAATGACCATGTATAACTACTCAAAACTTTTTTTTCATGTTTTCTTATTTTCTTCTTATTATTAATAGTATATACTTTTTAATGATTTCTCAACATTTCAATCCTTAAAATTAGAATTATGATTCTTATAAAACATCGTCTCAAATTTTTACCATGTTTCAAATTATTTTTTTCTTTAGGAATCATGAAAAAAGTGAGATATATATATTAATAAGATATTGTTAACATAGTTTATAAGTGTTTTCCTGAATATTATATCTATATTTTTTTTAGAGTATTTAGTTAGTAGGTTTCATTGAACATTTCAAATATAGTACAAATAATACATATTTTATGTATTTATGATCTTCTGAGTTCTATCAAAGATTTTGGTATTAAATTACTATTGCTATTCTTGGATTTTTTTTTTTTTTTTTTTTTGTTTCATCTATATGCATGTCTTAAGTTATGCATATAGTGTCCATCCCCTTAACTACAAGCCAATAGCTTGCCAATTACTTCAATAATTAATGTTTACCAGTATATAATCTATTATGTTTTAGCTTAAAGCTGAATATTTTACATAACAATAATAATAATAATAATAATAATAATACTATGACTATAAAGTATAAAAAAGTTAAGTCAAAAAAATTAATTTTTTACATTATCAAAGTTGAACTTAATTTACAGTTTTGCTGGTATATTTTATATTATTAATTAATGTTAAATTTTGTTTGTTAATTGTTTAATTTACAACAATATATATGTGTATATATATATATATATATATATATTATATAAGTAGTTCCTATTCCCCTGAATATTTTACATTTTGAACAAGAGAAATACTTACAATGGAACCTTTTCTTTAGAGATATAATAATGGATCTCAAATGGCGCTTATGGTTAAAAAAGTTCTTTTGTATATTGTATTAATCTATACACATATAAGTCAATTACATTATCATATATATTCATTCTCTTGACACATTCCAAACAGGTTGTGATTAATTTATCTCATTATATATATAAATATATATATATATNGTGTGTGTGTGTGTGTGTGTGTGTGTATAAAAGTATAAGGTATGTACATGTATATATATATTATATTTATTTCATTCTCCGGTAATATTTTTACAACCTCTATGTACTTAGTGTATATTTTATACATACTATTTTTATTATTCATTTTATTATTATTTTTTGTTACATTTTAAGAAGTAGGTACAAAATATTTTTTAAGTTAAAATGCTTAAGTTTTTATTTATTTATTTCATTGTTAAGTTTATACTTGCCAACATTAATTTTCATTAAAAAAAAAGCAATTATGAAGTAAGATGTTTTTTTTTTTATGTTTACTTATTAAATTTCTATAACTATGAGTAAACTAAAGAAGTGATCATGAAATAATCTATGGTTTTCATTACAACGATGATTATAATTATGTAAAATATAATGATACTTCACAAGTACCTGATAGTTTTATTAAAAATGTAATATAACTCATACTTATATATTTTGTAAATTGTGTTGAATCGATATAAGAATTCTATACACAATAATAATATAAATGAAAAAATAAACTATTATTGCTAATTTATTTATAAACATTTTAAATTAAGCCAAGGTATTTGTATATTTTTTGATTATTAATGTTTATTATCATAGGTAGTTAATAATCAATAATTATAATAGCATAGCTGTGTTTAAATGTGTACAAGCTGAACTCAATTTTTTTTATAATTTCAGTGAAATTTATAATGGCCTATTTTGGTGCTCTTTGAAAATTCTGGAATTTAAAAAATAAAACCAATATAAATGTATATTATTTTGGCACTTTTGTCCAATTTTATTTCTATACCAACAACAATTTATCAGATTATTTTATTATTATATAATTATATTGCAATGTTTAAAAATTTTTAATTCAAGTTTCTGTTTGTTTAAAAAAATATATTTATATATAACAATACAATTACATGTATTATATTCTTGTTCGAACAACATTTTTTTTATGAAATCTTGGTACATTTTAAACGTATTTTTGTATGGTAGCTATTAGTAAGTTAAAAATTTTCAGGGCCTTTTTTTTGTAGGTCATCAAAAGTATACTGTTTTGAATTTATGGTAACTAGTTCTAAGTGTATGGAAAAAGCTCATATTTTAAGGTGCTTCAATTAAAAATTAAAATTACTTTTTTTTTTTGTAATATACAAGTGTTCATACACAAATATATTTATATAAATACCATTATACACATGAAGACTGCCACAATTAAAGAAAATCTGATTGGAATATTATTTTGTACAATAGTTAACATAGATTTATATTATATTTGCTCCATATTTTTCAACTCTAATTGATCTGTTTGTATGAGAATAAATAGTACAAAGTTTTTTCAATGTCTGTTAAAAAAAAAAAAAAAAATATGATAATATGATATGATCTATATTGATATACTTGTTTTTATTTCACTACAAATAAATCTGTTGTATGACTTTTCCGCTTTGTTATTTTGTAATAATTTGTTATCGCGTTAAAATAAACTAATATTTTTTTGTGAGTTTGGGCTCTGCAACACATAATCTCACCCTAAAGCAATAATGCTGTTAAATTTTTATTTTTTTTTTTAACCTTAAATGTATGTTAATCCCTTATTTTGTCAAATTTAATTGATACTTGCTGTAATATGCATGATGTACTTTTCAACATTATACCAGCGCTGATATTTACATTGTAGTATTTCGATAAGAATTATGTATTTATGTTTCTTGATTACAGTTAAAATACATTTACTAACTACCTAGGTACCTCATTAGATTAGTAAGTCGTTGCAGTTTAATTTGTTTTATTATTATTATTAATATTATTTGATGTTAATTGTAACTATTTGAATTGAGTTTATATGTTCTTGTGTGTTGTACAATTAGTACATCGTTTATATTTTAATTAAAATTAAAATTATATAAATTAAAAAAAAAAATATATATATATATATATTGTGAATTTGCAAATACTTTATTTATCCCTGCAACATTATTGTCATGATACCTAATGTTATTGATTTAAAGGAAATTATTTTCCATTATTGGAGATAAAAAATATTGTTATTTGGGTATAAATGTTTAAAATTTCAATAGGGCAATATTATCAAAAAATGTCTCAAATATTCTCCACCACCAAAAATTAAGTGTCATGTGTCATATAATAAAAAGCATATTTAAAATAGTAATAAGCTAATATTAATCATTGTAAATATAACGTAAATCATATAGCTCTCGGATTTTCTAAATTTACAAAAATTTCAACAGGTAATTTAGATATGGGAGTTTATTGATACTGTATCAACAGAAAGTTGATTCTATCTAGCCTTAAATTTATAAAAATAAAAATAATTATAAAGTATTGGTTTATTATAAAATCATTGATTATATATAATTAATACTAGTATTTATAATCAATGATAGAATGTCCTAACCTACTTAGGTTTCTTTTTATCCCTTGTGTTATCTGAACTGTGGTGGAGACTATGTTAGTATTAGTCCCACCTTAGTTGCATGCCTGTATCGTTTATTGTACTACAAAATATACATGTATATAATGTAGCATAAATGATTAACAGTATATATTAAACTATTAAAGGGTCTGCAAGTAGATGGTAAAAATTTGTTGACATTTGTAGAGATCGATTTGACTAGGAACTTTGCGGTCTGATCGAAGTTTACCGCTCTTGAAGCATCGTATTAACGAATTAACGTCTAATTTTCTCGAGTCTAGTTCCGTCTAATCTCTGCAAGATCTGCCACGATTGTTTTCTCGCCTGTAGTATTATATGAAAAGGCATAAGAGATTTGGTTATTGGCGGCATCTTCGGTACTACCGTTCCAGCGATAGGGTCCAGTTTCATTTTCATCTAAGCCGCCTTCCCGAGTTGTCTCGCATGCTTTTGTTTCTTATTGATAGACAAGATGTCCTTTGTCGATTTGTAATCAGTTCTAGAACACTAGGATTTTTTATCCTTTTAACAGAACATATACTTCTCTCATTTTTTGTTAGGTTAATAGGAAGGTCGTTAAAATGGTCCTACAACGCAAATATGGATATCTATACCTACCGTAGTCCGTGATCAGAGGGGCGTTCACGAATTGTCTTCGGTGAATCATTAAATATCTAAATTATTAAGTTTATTAAATTAGTAGTTTTAAGTTAAAAAAACGAAATTCAATTTGATTAAACATTAAACCTTGTAGCTTATGATTTATAGGTACATGTAATATAACTTGGGACATTGGTACATATAGGTTTATAAGTTAAAGTTTGTTTTGAATTTGTGCTTTTGTTTTTTTTCTATAAATATATAGATAGGTAAGAAATTTGTTAAATTTAACATTTTTTGAATTTTTTTTTCTAATATACTATAGAACGATTTTTTTTTAAGTTTATATTTGTCCAAAATTGGAATTGGTATTGGAAACATGATTTTTAAGCATTCCTAGTAGACTGGTTCAAGTTGTAGCACCCTGCATACATAACTTGGGACAAAAATAAAAAATGTACTTAGGTAGCACTATAATTTTTAAAACTGGTTTAAAAAAGGTATCAAAGAGCAATCCAAGAATAAACTTTTGTCTTTTGACACCAAAATCAAGACTGTAGCTATCTTGGTTTAGAAGTTATGCAAGCTTAAAGTTCAAAACTGTCCCAAGTTGTAGCATTTTACGGTAACTAAAGTTCTCGTTAAAAAAAGAGAAGTTTGTTTTGTTTCAGAATTATAAAACATAAAAATCTTTAAACCCTTAAAGTGCATAAAAAAAAATTAAAGTATTTAAAAAAAAATCCTGGTTATTTGGTACCATATACTTGGAAATTAAAAAATCAAAATTGAATAAATTCATTGTTGAAAAATAAAATGACTTTAAGTATGTTTAGTGAATCATCCTGTATAATTCTGGAATATTTACGGTCCGCTACTTGGTTATTTATATATTTATAAACAGAGCTACAAATAGGTGTATAGTGTATACTAGTCCGTGCCGCTACGCAAAATCAGTTATTATATTTTATTAGTTATTACTTAAAAGTTACCTAAGTACCATTATTCAGCTAATAAAATTATAGAATTATCCTTACAATAATTCTAAATATATATTATATAATTATTATAATGCATAGCATATAGGAATTTGAGGAAGGTTTTCCTGAGCTTTCAGCTCAAATATTATGTAATTAGTTTTCTACAGTTCTTCAATAGGTATTATGATTTATGGCTTTTGTCGTCACATACCTACATATAATACACTATACAGTATACATAGACAGAATCTATTGTTATATTAATATTATTTGTGTTAAACAAAATAAAAAAAGTTCTATTTTATACCAAATACAAAAAAACAGTCAAGAACTTATGATATTAAGTATAGTAGGTATGCTATATTAGGTGAATTGAGAATTTTATACTTTATACTTTTATAGTACTGTTTGTTTATGAATTTAAACCGAGCATAGGTAAATATAAAAATCCACAAAAAAATGTTAAAGTATTTTATGAATTGTGTTTAAATATAATACCACGAGACCTTTTAAATTTATCACAAAAATAGTGCTATAGCTAGGTTAGGTTAGGTAAGGTTAGTTATCAAAATATGTTATATGATTTATAAAAATTGTTTTTATTTAGATATAATGAAGATATAAAGTACAAACTCGTACTGTTTATCAAATTTGTTTAATTTTTATAAACTAATATGTTTATTTTTATTGATTTTTTTTTAATTTATAACAACGAGAGTGCCTAAGTACTGAATGTTTTTGTAAATAGAAGAAAAAAAACCTATTAAATATATCGATATTCGATATCTATTTCGTACGTCAACATTTTCAAAATTCTGCTTTAGAATTTAATACATAAAAAAAATAAATAAATAAATAAAAATGCTTCCTTCACTATGAATCTTATATGATCCGAATAGTAGATACCTATATAATAAAATAATAGTTGTAAATAATTTGATTTTTTTGGGGGTTTTTTGTAAATTATCAAATTACGATGTGTACGTATCATGAAATATTATACTGAAAAGCGATTTTATGTATATTTTTAAAAGTATCATGTATAGATTCCTTGTAAATATGTATCTACATTCTACTTACTATATAATTATGTAAAAAAATAAATGGGAATGGGAAGTACTCCATAGGTTAGGTTACCTGTTGTCTGTATTTACTAGATAACACCATACAATAAATATATATTTATGTTATTATCTAAGTTCTAAGAGTAATATTTAATACAGTGTTCTGAAATTTATCGATTTTGCAATTTTTTGTAAATGTTCGATATAGATATTATAACTAATATAAGGTTTTCTGAGTCTAGAAAAAATGTCCTCGTTTTGCGGATTGCAATATTTGACGAAAATATCTCTAAACCATGGTTTTATAAATCCGTAGGTATTTATTCATAAGTTCACCTTGAATCCTACTTTACTTATAGGGCTGTAATCAGGTATGTAATATTAATATATTATTAAATATATAACAATGTGACGTCTGCTTGGTGGTATGTGGGGCTCTCGAGCGCATAAAATAATATAATATTGTACCGGTCGTTCTTTTTTCCCCATAAAAGTACAACAGGACGGTTTTAGTTGCAACATGATATTGGCAAACGACGGATAGTGGCTTCGAAAATAAAACGTTTATAAATAGAATTGAAGTCGTAAACGTCGGTGGAGGGGTGGCTGTGGCCGAGCAGCGGGTCAGCAGCCGAGGTGCACTTCAGTCGATATTCGTTCGCATCGTCTTCCGAGGATACACGCGCGAACCGAACGAAGTCCATTCACGATTTGAATCCGCACCTGTCAAAATGGTAAGTACCTACTTATATTTTTATTAATAATAAGTGCCTACAAGTCACAATGTCCCCAAATGATTTGAATTATGATAACGGTGTTTTTTTTAAGGTAGTCGGTGAAGTCAGCTGATTGTCTTAGTTACTTAGGTATTAGGTAGACAAAAATGAATACATTATAAGCGAAAAAAAATTGAAATTGTTATAGGCTTATAAGGAAAAAAATATTTAATTAATCCATTTATTTTAAATTGAATAGTTAAAATGAATATTTAAAAGCAGACTGGACATTTTATTTTTTTTAATAATTATTATTATTTTTAAATTATTTATTTTGAATTATTTCACGTTTACAGTTGAGACATTAGGTAAATACCAAATAATATTATATAGGAAATTAGGTAATCATTAAACAAATTATTATAATAAAAGTACGATACAATAAGCAATAATAGGTACTATAGATAGAACAGTTAGACTCATCGTACTTACATAAATACATTATTATTTATAATTTTATGTCTACACTATTTAAGTAGGTATGCATTTATTTTTTTTACCATTACTTTATAGTTATAGTTAATAATAGAATCTAAATTTAGAATTGCTTTTTAACTGATGTCGAAAACTTGCTTCTTTGCTAAGAAACATAATTTTTATTAGGAATATCCATTCGTTTTTAAATTGTAATTAAATAGTTAAAAATTTATCTAAAAAACGTAAGAAACAATATTTTTGAGTAAATATTATATAATATTGTATTTGAATATTATAATTTATAGGTACTATTTAGTTATTTTAGATATATAAATGTATAATATACATTATGCATGGTAATGGTACATTATATTACATAGTGGGTATATTTATTTGATTTACGAACTAATAATAGTATTTATTAATAATTGATAAAGGTTATAAGAAGAGCATTTAAAATAGAAGTATAAAATACCTTCACAAATAGTGACAGTATAATAAGATAAACTTTTCCTAAAAAATAAATTATTATTTAATTATAATGATTTTAGAAAATATGTCTTTCTACCTTAAACTGCCAAATTTTTATATATAGCAATCATGCTAAATATTTATTGTTTTTTATTTTTTATTACAGGAATTGTCCAAAGACGACATTGAACGTAAGTACTAGAGTATATACAGTAAAAAATAATAACGAAACATAAATGAACACATAATATACGGGTACCTTTAATTTATCAAAATTTAGGCGTGAACTTCGTCTGGGGTATCTACGACAGCACCAATGAAGGTGTCGATGCCTTCTACTTGGGCGATCTGCTCCGTGCTTTGGAAATGAACCCAACTTTGGCCACCATCGAGAAGATGGGTGGAACCAAAAAGAAGGGTGAGTGTAAATTGATATTTTAGATAATTTACTTGAACCATACAATGCTTGATTAATGAAATAATAATATACTAATGACACGTATATTTTACATGAGCAGGCGAAAAGAAATTGATGGTGGATGAGTTCTACCCAATTTTCGCACAGGTGATTAAGGACAAGGACCAAGGAGTGTACGAAGATTTCATTGAGTGCCTGAAACTCTACGACAAAGCCGAAGACGGTCACATGATCGGTGGTGAATTGACACACATTCTCCTCTCTTTAGGTAAGAGTTTGGAAATACCAGATAAAGCCTATAATATATTTGTGTTCGAACGTTTTTTTTTTTATGTCTGTTTGCGGTTGCAGGAGAGAAATTGTCCGACCAGGAACTTGATGAAGTCGTCAAGGACTGTATGGAGCCAGAAGACGAAGACGGCATGATCCCATATGTCCGTGAGTAATCTATTTTCTTTCATAAAAGCATATAATTATAATATATTTAATTTATATTATATGTAAACTTAAATTGCGTTTCCAGTGAGGTGTCAAACAAAAGTTTGTACACCTACTGGCAATGCCCGTCTACCAATCATATTCTTTACCTACCTAAAAACTACCTTGATCAAATGTTTTTCAGCGTTTGTAAAAAAAGTGATGGTTCGCCTGAGCGACATGAAATAAATTCCATTTTAAACGTTTAACGTAAAAAAAAAAAAAATATTTAAAAATTTAAACTACCCGGACCATTATCCGTAAGTGTAAAAAATCGTTTTGAACGATACGTTGTGACGTCATTGCGATTTCTCTGTTCAACGTAAACTGCTTGTAAAATATATAGTGCGTACGTGTTGTGAGTCTTTAGTAACAGACTTTGGTCTTGCGCCACTTCCGTTATTAGTTATTTGCTTTCGCCGTCGGTTTCCAGCCGATTGTGGACATAAGACATTTATTTCAAGCGTGTAACGGATGTATCATAAGAATCCACTAATAACATGAAATAATGCTTTAAAAATATTACACTTCTTTGCCTACGGCAGCCGTTGAAGGAATTTTTTGTATTTTTATTTTGATTTCGATCGGCGTGTAAAATACCTATTTTTAGTAAAAGTTTGATGTCTTATACATATCACGGATAAGCAGACCTGCATATTTTTGAAAAGATAAATAATCTTTTGCTATTATAATAAAATTAGGCTTAAGGTGTAATTTAGACGCTTTTATTTAAAAACTGCTGCGGATCGTATTGTTATAATAAACGGTGCGTTGTATAATATCACCGTAGACATATTTTGTATAATAGCTAATGCTATTACTGTACTGTCCGGACCGCGATTCTATAAATATAAATTTGTTTTCACGCACATTTTGCGATTGTCCCTGTCAGTCCGCTTTTGCTTCGTTGGCTTTTTTTTTTTTTTTTAATACAGCGTTGCATTGTCCATGATGATGCGATATTGGTCTATTTTTAGAAAGGACTTTATTTTAAACTTGGCTTCGTCCACTTTTTTTTCGTTACAGCGTTTCTGGCCAAAGTTTGCGGAAAGCCCGTACCGGCCGACGACAACCCGTTCAACAAGTAAAACCACCGGTGCATCGCTCCGACAAAAGCAAATACATGTTATTATTTATTTATTATTATTATTATTAATATAATTATAATTATTATTATTATTATTATTATTGTTATTGTTATTGTTGTTTTCTGCACCCGCTCGCCCGTCGTTCGATACGATCATTAGTTGTATTGTTACAAAGGATTTACGATGTTTTTGTAAAAAATTACATTATTTGATTTAAATATCATACGGACAATGGATGATAATAATAAAAAAAAAAATTTTAAATGATAATGCATTGGAAATTTAACATGTTTAAAATTCCAAACACGTGATCCTTGTGCTTTTTTACGATTTATATTTAATCGGCTCTTCTTGTTTCCGTATTTTACCCCGTTGACGTATAAAAGTTGTTATGGTGCCAGCGACGAATTTAGTTTTAGAATAAATTGTGGTCGGTCAAAGTATGTTACCACGTAATAACCTGATATCGTGCCAATTTTAAACAACGCTATTGATTGCATACTTCTATAACACGGCGCTTCGTTTATGCAATTCACTGACGTCGGTGTATTGCTCACTCATCGACGAAAGCGTGTAATGCTGCACACACAATCAATACATTGATACTCATTAATTAGCTAGGATTTTTAAACGATGAATTTCATTTAGTTAAAATATTAAAATATTCAATAATTGTACCAATAATTTCTAATCTATGATGAAATGAAATGTAAATACCTATTAAATAATAAGTATCTTAAACATTTAAAAACAAATTGATTAAATTGAATTTATATATGTAAACATTGTAGACTAAATAGTTTTAGTGTGTCTTATTTTTAAATGATTCCATAACAATTTAATACATTTTCACAATTTTTTTGTCAAAGATAGTCAATGATTAAAAATATTAATATTAAGAGCGTATTATAGATATTTTACATCTAGTTTTTGACACTAATTGTATTAGGCATTGCAATTGTAGCAATTATACCTAATATATAAAAATAGATTAATTGCGTTTATGTTAGACAATCTTAAGACATTATTCACTAAAATTTTAAAAGGTTATCGTAAAATAAAAAATAACAATGCATATAAATGCTAGTCCTACTTATGATACTATATTTATAATATGTTTTCTTATTAAAGTTATTATAACATAATATTAACATCACAATGCATATCGTTATTGTAGAATGAAAAAAAATATAGTTTTATACAAAATTGAAGATCTATAGGTGATTTAATTATTTATTATAATTATATTTAAATACCTATTAAAATAAATTAGTTAGTTTAGTATCATACCAAATGTATCTAAAATAGGGAGATTTTTTATTGTTTATTCTAGTTAAAGCAGCAATGCTTAAGATTTTAATTTTCTATGCTTTTTAGAAAATATTTGCGCGTATGTCCTCAACCAATAATATACTATAAATTAAATATTTTATTACTTCAAAAAGGAACAATCTTCTTGTAGTACCTATTATAGTACATGGATAAACAGTTATTTTTCCACTAAAAAATTGGCTGTAAAATATTTTTAAGATTTTAGTAGGTCACAAGTTATCTGTCACTGTTCTAGAGTAAAAAATAGATTCTCTATAATATGTTAAATTTAAATCTCAAGTGTCATTGGCAAGTATAAAATTCAAATATTTATTTACCAGCTATAATAAAAATAACTCAAATTATTTATTAATATAATTACCTTGGAACTAGGTGGTTCACTATAATTTATCACTTTAATACTTTATACAACACCGTTATTATTTTAATTATTTTGGATTAATAAAAATATTTCTTATTAATGATGAAGTCTGTGTAGATATCTTAATAATAATAATACTTTCAATTGATTGATTGATCAAATAATATATTATATATTTTTATATATATTACACAACGCAATGATTTATTAACATAATAATGTTGTAACAATACACGTTAATGCCAGGTTTCAGTAAACTTATTCATTGCGATTGTTATTATGATTTGAATGTACTAACATATAGAAAGTAACTATTGTAAAACTAATAACTATCGGTCAATAGGTAGAGGTTATATATAATAATATTATACTTACTAATCAGTCATACTTTAGGTATAGGTCGGTACTTAAAAGTTAAAATAGACAGTATTACAATAGATTTATTATTGTATTATATTTTCTATTTAACCGAATGCATAGAAAAAGGTACGCACTTATATGGTAGTGTTTTTGTGTACAAGTTAAACATCATAGTAACGAGTATTATATTGTCATAAAAATATCCCAGTGACAGTTTAGCGCACGATTTTAATCCAAAAACGTATTCTTCAAGGCGTGCAAATAAATAGTTAAATGTATAGCTAATTTCCTATTTTTGCTGTCAGTTACTTTTTCAATATAGGTAGTTAATATATTTTATAAGACTTTATACAAATTTTATGATATTTTTCGATTAATATATTTGCATGAAACATAAGTTATTGTTATTCAATGCTTAAAAAATATATAAAAAGAATACTCTAATAAGTATAAATAAAGATAATAAAAAAACAATATACATTTTGGAAAATAAATTATGTTATCCATAATAAATAAATGTCAATTATTTTAAGTCAGATTTGAGTGTACTAACATATCTTGTAGTAGTGTTCTTAAATCAGTTGCTGAGGAAGTAAAAACCTCGTGTAGAGTATGAGTTACAGATAAATTTATCTTGTCCAACCATCAGGTGATTGGGTGGTTGGTTTGACCTAAATATTTGATTTATTTATTATTTTTAATTTTAGTCCACATGGGAGTGATAGTTAGAGAGTTGATAAGAAAAGATATTTGATTTTATTTCTCTAAGTTTGTTCTTATCAAGTATAGTACACTCCATTATTTCTAGCGGCATAATTTATATAAGTTTAGGTTAGTTAGGTGTTTTCTGTTTGAATATTTTGTGATATTCTATAGCAACGTAGGTTCTTTGGTTGCCTATTAGCTATTTTATTACCACTGATATTATTGTGTTCATATACTTAAACATTTTTTAGTTTAAAAGAAGTATAATCCATATTTGTATTAATATAGTGTTATTTTTTGTAGGATTTTTAAGTTTTTAAGTATATTAAGTGAATTCATGTATACATTTATGCATTGTTTCTCAATACAGAGGCAGTTAATTATAATAATAATGCTATTTGGAATTCGTTTTGTATTTTTTTTTATAGTTTTCATTATTTTTTTTTAGTACAAAGTAACAGTTAAAAAAAAGTATAGAATAATATTCATGAAAGTTCTCTTAAAAAGAGTTTTATACCTACATGCAGGTCGACAACGCTATCTCCTATCAGTATTAGTTTTCTAATCTATTTACTGTGATTTATTAACTAGCAAAAATAAACGCATATTATGCACAATATTTATACTAAATTACTATCATTTAATACTACGCGTGTGATGCGATCATAAAGCAGCTTAGCAACAGTTGTAATTTTATGATATAAATAATAATGTGTATAGTAGCCGTGTGACTTAGTATGATATATTATATTATACGGTAGTAAATTCGCGTCGACACGCGTGTGGTTTTTAATCGTGTTCATCATAAACGACGCGTATTATAATAGTACCTAACATTCCGCACGTTTAGCATTACTCCACTTTCATAGAATAATATATAATGGGTACGCCTCAAGATAATATGCCACTTTTTCCACTATAACGAGTGCATCATAAATGTAGTTTAAAAGTCTGCATTCTAAATTAGTATTTGTTTATTTATTTTTTAGAACGTATATAGTAATAGTTCATGTTTTATATCTAGGTGGCTAGGTTGGTACTTATTTATAATATATATTGGCAAAAACAAATATACTTATACCTGACCGTTTAGCTAGAAAAGCTTATATAGTGTGATTGTTTTAGTAGAAATGAAAAAAAATTAAATCTTTACACTAGGTATCTTTGCAAAAGTCAATCTTTTTATTTTAATTTTGGATCAATGTCAAACGATTTTTATTAATCGATTCAAAGCACTAGATCGAGTTGAAGTTTTGACTTACATACCTATATAATACATCGGTCTACTTCGTCTGGACATATTTTATGTGTATGCAACGAACACATAATAATATTATAATTCAACACATCACGAGTATATCTGTGAGTCTATATACTCATACGATTCCATTAAACTACTGCATCACGACTATGATGAACTGTTGATCCATATTAAATTCATTTTAATCTCGTTTAAAAAAAAAAAAACAAATAAATAAAACATAATAGTCTAGTATACGTATTATAAAATTCAGCCACTCTCAAACTCCATCTATACCTGCCTGCCGAGTACTTGCCTTCTCCACCACCACCACCACCATCACCCCTATAACATGATCCCTCACTATCGAGCCTACAGGCCAGGGAGGAGCGGGCGGCTCGTGGACACCCCCTCCCCCATAAGGCCTCTAGAGAGTCTTTGAAATTGATCGCGCGCGCGGTCAATGCAGTGACGGCGGTGGCGCGGCATCGAGTTTGCGCGTGTATAGTACAACGAACGCTAAGTCGGCGACACTCGCGCGCGCACCTACAGCGGCCCGCCGCCGACGCCACCGCTGCAGCGATTTATGCAGTCCTTGTAGCTTGTGAGATTCTGCGTGCCGCCCATCGACCGCGGTATACTCACGCACGCACACAACCGTACGCACGTGCAGTATATACAGAGCGTTTACCGGTCACCACGACGACGTCGTAATATGAATCTGCATTTGTTACTATTATAATCTCACAGACCCGTAGGCCGTAATGATATTATTATTACTGTTATAAACCATGTTCAAATGATTAAATAGTCGTTGCAGGTTATAAACCCGATAAACACACACCAGAAAATATATATTATATAGACGGACGTCCACCGTGTCCATTAGCGGTTTTGTTTTTCGCGAGTGAATCGTTCGACGAGTGTTTTCGTCGTCGCGTTGACTACCGCAGTCTTTTTCCATCTACCCACCGCCGCCGCCGCAGAGTCTCACTGTAATCTAATATCATCCGAGTTTACAATTATATAATATACGACCGTGCAAAAAATAATATGTCTGAAGAAGCCACGCCGAAAACGGTCAGCGACGACGATGTTGACAACGTACCAACGACGACACCGTCGCATCGGGTGGCAGAGCCTACGACAGTCGACCGAGGTGAGGCCAAAAAATTTAGGAATTGTATTCTATGATTCGCCCGCCGTCGACGATTCGCATATGACTACGAACACGTTTTATATATACTTATACAGTTGTATATACCAACAAAATCATTGTATATATACGAGTATATAATATAAATACATTGTGATAATAATATTTTATGTACCTACTAGTAATGCATATTATATATAATATTATAAACAGTATAAACTCGTATGTGTGCCATTGAATGTCACGCCTATTTTTGTATATAACTGTAATAAATCGATTTATTTGCCATAGTAGTAATAATAATTTGTAAAAGCTTCAACGTATAATTAGAGTGATTTTTCTGCACAACGTTAATTTGTATGTTTTTATAGCTGTTTGTGTATGAACTATGAAAACTGTAATAACTAACGACAATATATAGTACAATGACACTATACTCGACACAGTTATGTGTTCAAAATAGTGGTGGAAACAAGGGAGATGAATGGTGATAGGGATATCTCGTTTTGGCTAAGTCGATTTACGTTATTGGCGCTAATAGTATAGTTTAAATAATTATAAATGGTTGTACCTCCCATCACTTCTTGAATAACTTCTGGATCCGCTACTAGTTAATACGATAAAACAAATTGATTTAATATTATAACCGGCTGAATTGTAATATGTTGACTTAAGATGATTTAGTAAAGTTTTATTATAAAAAAATTATAACGTTGGATTCGCATTAGTGTATGATTGAGTGTTAAAAATTTTAGCATTATTTTAATAAATAAATTTAACATTTTCAGAATATTATGAAATAAAAATATTTATCATGCGTTAAAATGTATTAATTTCAGTCTTACATATTTTTATTATTATTGAATTGAATGCTTCGACGCCCACAAATAATTTTGCTCGTTAACCATTCCGGTATTAAATATTTTTTATATTTCAATAGTTATAAACTCAACACTCATATACATATAATGTTTTATCTATTATTTTAATCGTTGTTTTTTTTTAGAATCTATAACAATTCTAATTTATAAAGTACTGATTTATATATATAATAACTATTTTTATAGATAAATACTTAATACCTACTACCTATAACATGTGTGTTATAGTAACAAAAACTATTGATTTCAAATATTTTGTTACATCATATTATCAGTTATATTATATACCATTATTGTCATTAAAATAACGGGATAAATGCAATAAAAATAAATGATATATGATGTTACGCTCACAAAGATATTTTCCATACAATTTTTTTAGGGTTAGTGATTGGTAATATGAACATGAACAAAACCTGAGATATAGGTACTTGTTAACTTGCAAAAACTGAAAAAAGGTACCTATCTATCTTGTCATATCGTTATTATTTTGATATAATTAAAAACTATTTAGCTAAAAAGTTTTCTAATCGATGTATTATATATATATAGTACAGATTCTGCTGGCTAGCCTCCAAAATGGTCAATAATACTTAGGGCCGTGCATACACAATAATATTTTTCGAATAGTCGTTTTTTCTTGGTTATTACCGTTAGAATACAAAAGAGTATTTCGTTCCAATTTATTGCGAGTGTATATATATATATTATTAGATGTCTTTTGTTCAAGCTGATTTTATAACTTTGGATGTAAGACGTAGGTGGTATACTTTTTTTGACGTGTCAAGGTTATGTTCATAACATCGATAAAAAATGTATAGGTATTACGGTCTTACGTTTTTATTTTATTTTGCCACATAGAAATAATATTTATAATTTCACTTAAAAATCACCCGGTCTTATATATTATTTATGTTCAAGGTAAAGTTTAAAAGCTTTAAACTGTTTAATTTAAAAAATATTAATAGTATGTATTTTGATATCAAAGGCGTATTTAGTAATTTTTCATGAAGGAGGTTTTTCTAATTTTCCTAACATATTTAAGTAGGGGCTCCGCCTCCACACCCTCAGCATTACATTGAAATAAAAATGCAATTTATTACAATACAATAACATAGAACAAATTTCATGTTAATAATTATTTATTTAAAACAACATTTATAATACAAAATCTAATTTCCCTAAATGTTATGCCAATTCATTGATTATTTCTCAACAGTCTCACTTCTACCAGGGGTAAACGAGAATGTAGTAGTGGTGACGTTATTTTAGTGAAAAAATTGTTATTTTAGACATTTTAAAATTTAATTTACAAAAAAAATCAAGTACAAAATTAACACAGAAAATGCAAAAGAGAGTAATGAAAGTCGATCAGTACAAAACTAATAACAAAAATAATCATTAATTACGAGGTTTAAAATATGAATAGTGAATACTTACTGATAAACTAATAAACAAAAATTATTAAAGTTTATTTATAACCATGTTATGTTACGTCTCATATCTATATGTTTAAAACGAGTATAGGACAGGTTGTTCTACAGAAACTGAATAGGTGCAATTTTAATATTATTTTGTAATTTGTAGTTATTACACTAGATAATAGACACTAAATGAACATTATCAATTTCTAACTGCAAGTGGCATCATGCATAACAAATGCTGATATTTTATGTGATTATAACTTGTATTAGCACAAAATACATTAATACACATATAATATTATACGTTTAGATAGGTATTTATGGATCCAATGTGGGGGGATCCGGACCCCGTGCCCCCCTTCACCCATAAATATTCCACTGCTTGATACTGCTAGTCTCGTTAAATATTTGTGACAATATGTATGTATATATAATGATAGGATAATACAAGGAAGTTTTGGCTAAAGTAAAAAACTTATAGAATTATGATATAAAATACATATAAATTTATAAATAATAATTATTTATAAAAAAAATAACGTTTTATTATGACTTAATTATGTAAAAGAAAATTTTCAAAAATGTCATACATTTTTAAGAAAATGAGTATTTACTTATAGTCTTATTTGAGTTATCAAATATTAAAATAAATAACATTTTACTTTTACTAATTTTAATCAAGAAAACTATTAGAAATTAGTATCGTTTTATGATTAAGATAAGTACTGGATACATTCAAAAATGATGTTTTATTTATACAACAGTATTCATAATTGCCAAATAACAAGTTACATAATTTGTAGTTAGTTATTTAAAATGTGTACCTTATGTTAGACAGTTTAACTTAGATAAGTAACTAGTGTCTGGTGATAATATATCAGCAATAAGATTTCGTTGGTCACCGATTACCAACTATGAGTTCATAATATTCTCTATCTATCTCAGACGTATTATGTATTTAAACGGCGTTTGTGTCGATGAAAAATGAATATTTTATGCATTGTTTTAATATTTGCTATTATTAATTTTCAATGTTTTTCAATATCATTTATTCATAATATGGACAGCAAAAATAATATAATAGTTAATAATATTCCAAAATGTTTAGATGCACATCATATAAAATATAAAATTTCGATTAAATAATAAATGTGAATTAATAATAATTATAATATAAAAGCTGAATGCGTATAATATGAGAAGGGGAAAAAATAAAAAGTAATTATTTCAGGAGTAATAAATACGTATCGTATGCGTATAATATTATTATAAGTTATAATGTAAAATAAAATGTAATGTGAGAAAATTATATCCAAGGTAAATTAATAAATAAATATAAATAATTGTTTAAAGTATTTTGTTTCTTATGTGGATCTAAAATACTTATATCTTGTATTTAGAATTTATATACTAATTTATTATAAATATTTATTATGTATCTTTTATTTAGATATTTTGTTTGAGTTATCTTGTTCTTCCCTGTCTATTAGGAGAAACTAAAAAAGCCCACAATTCTTATTATGTAACTTGAGTTATATAATTTTAGATAGAAATTATTTAAATTTTTATTCTGTGGGATCAATAAATGTAATTGCTACAATAAAATATGGACTATATATACAAAAATATAAACTTTTCTAAGTTATAAATGGGATTATATGGTTGTATAAATTATTTACGTAAAATAAAACAAATTAAAGTTATTAATTAATATATTGCACGAAAATACCTAGATATTGTATAGGTAAATAATAGAAAGCTTAAAACAAAATCTTATTCGTCGTGTAAATTTTTTGAACAAATTATGTGTAGTATAATCGGATGAAATCTCTTTTATAAAAAATATATGCAATCAAGGATTTCACCTGTAGGCTGTAGTAGATATTTTAGTCATTCTTCGTTAAAAAGTATACTTCCGCGCTTATATTAATTTATTGAATACTTGGATTAATCTAAAAATTTAAACATATCTTAGATTATATTATAGAGGATTAAAATAATAGTTATGGAATTAATCATATTAATTCGTATTATCTAATAGTATAAATATTATAATTATTATCTCTTTCTCTTCACTCTACGTTTTTCATACGTAGATTGTAGTTATACGTATAGAAATCCGAAGAATCATTTTAAGTTTTTATTACTAGTTTTTTTTTACTCTAAAAACTTTGGTTTTACCTACTTTATGATTTATACCTAAAAATATAATTTTATTTTATATTTAGTTTCATTTATAATAAATGTAGGTATTGATTTTTCTTAATTTTCATATTTAAATTGTATGTGTATTTTTTCAAATACATTTTATCAATATGTTGAATATTGATAAAATATATTAGGTAAATAATACACATGAATTATGAAAAATTAAATTTCATTATAAGTTTAACTATTTTTATAAAAAAAATGGATATTATGAAGGTTGTAACTTATAAGTATCATTGATGTTAAGTATTATGTAGATCAACAGTATAAAATATTACAGTATTGACATTATCACTATGTAAAATATAATTTTTCTAAAAAAATATAAGGTGGAAGAACGAATACAATTTAATATAATAGAAGGACAAATATAAGAAACTCTCTTACATTAACATAAATATTCAATAGACAATAGTGTATAAAACTATATACATATATATAATATTATATACAATATACTATACTGACATTATAGTACAGTTTAATACTGTAATATCATTATATCGGTAAACAATTGTAAAAAAATAATTGAAATGCAAATTATTGGGGGGTAGCTATAAAGTATGATAAATGAAGATTATCTAGTAATTATACAGCAGTACTATCATAGCGCTTGTTATAATATACACTATTAATAATTGTGTATTATACATTTGCCAATTAAACATTTTTACGTAAAAATGATGTGGGAAGCGGAGATATAAACGTATGGATAGCAAAAATAAATGTAACATTAACTATCATTTTAAAATACTATAGTGTCAGATCATACAAATTGTCATTATCTTAAAAGTTTAATAAACCCTTAAATATTTAATAATCCCTAGACTAAAGAAACCATGATATCATATTATGCTAATTTATGTTTTGTAGCCTTGTAGGTATATTTAAACAAATCATTATGTTCCTAAATAAAATTTATAATCATAATGTAAGACACATATTTTTAGCTATATATTATAGTAATCTATACTAAAAAGGAAGTTAAATGGTAAGGTAAGAAATGTATATACTATATTTTCATAGTAAATACATATTATTATTATTATTATTATTATTATAAAATATAATATTTGTATAGAAATATAGAACATTATTTTTTATTTGAGAAGACTGAGTTAACTTTTTATGATCATTTAATATATTTTACAAAAAATCAAGAGCAATTTATTTATTTATTTTAAATATAACTTTTAATAAAATATATGTCAATCTTTAAAATGTTACTTTAACTTATTTTAATCGAATATTAATTTTTATAGTATTATCCATTATTAATTATACAGGTAAAACCTCTTAGCTCGCGACTGGTAAATTATTCAATTCCTTCAATCTTTTCATTACATTTAGACACTATACCTTGGCAACCCAGCAAAGAGGTTTAAATTAAATGGCGTTAAACCCTTCATTTTAAAAAAACGATAAAAAATAAAAATATTAAATTTGGTCACTGAAAGACTTCTTATTTCTTTAATATCTATTCATATTTAGGTATATAATTTAATGGTATATGAATTATGATCATTCACCACAAGTAATTATAGTAAAAAATATATTTACAAATCGTTCATTTGAAAAAAAAAAGGTTTATTAAAAATTATATACTGTGTTGTATTTATAGAAATACTGAATTATATAGGTAGGTACAAGATAATACTTAGTATTAATTTATATAACTATACCATTAAATACTACAAGGTGTTATTTCAACAAGTCTAAACTAAGTAATTATCGCATGCACAACACGTCGAACTTATGTACTTATATAGTCTATACAATAATAATATGACGTACCATTAATGATCGGTGCGTCGCTCTGTGTGGTTGTTTATTTGCTGATGACAATATAACACGTAATTTGGTGGCGGCTTAAATTAAAACAACTACTACTATAATAAGTTGTTTCCCGTTTAGCTATATTACAATTACATATATATATATATATATAAGTATATCCTGCTTGGTCGCGCGTTTATATTATAATAACAATATGAACGCCGCGTGATGTTGGACAATTAACTCCGGGACTTTTCGGTTTTCTCCGTGTAATATACGCACTGGTTTTATTATTATCATCATCATCATTATTATTCTTATTATTATTATCATGTAATATGTATACTCGTGCCTAGTTACAGCAGTTATAGCTCAGGTGTTGGTATTTATGTATATGTATCTCTTCAAAGTAGTTAGGTACTAACCCACAAATGCTCATTATCGTCTCGTGATTTTTAATTTGATTTTTATTCTCTACCCGTTAAACGGATATTTACTTCATGATACGACATAGTTGTTACTTGCTTATAGTAAATACTAAATATGTGATGTATAAACAACATAAATGTACTCACATACTATGGATTTAAAATCAGAAGTACCTACCTACCTACCTACCTAGATTTTGTCCGTTGTAAATATAATTAGTCATTTCAAATTTGATAACATTTATATATATATAAAAAAAATGAAACTTAATTAAATCACAAATTTGTCAATTTAGTATGTACCTAGTTAATGACTGGCAATGCTTACCTACGAGTTTTTTTAGGTAATAATGCAAAACAATTATTCGAAATTCCGAAAAAAAAACTAATATTGTTAATAAATGTATAAAAATAGGGAAAAATAAATGTATAGTTAATTTTTATTAAATATGACAGATAACTAATTTGCATTTTAACAAAAACCTTTTAAATTGAAAAAAAAAAATATTTTTAAAAAGTACTGTAAAATAGTAATTACTGTGTAGTGTCTACAATAGATTTACTAATTAATAAACAATAAATATATTTACAATAAGTTAAGATAACTTATTACAATAAGATAATTTTTCAACATATTAGCTTGAAATATATTAAATACACATCATCGTACTGTTGTTATCAAATTAATTTTCCACTGAGACGATGACAATAAATACCTACGTAAAATAATAATGAGTTTTGTATTTAATATTATTTAAAACAAATAGGTTAAGAAAAAAATCAACTTTTTTAGAAAATATTAAATAGTTATGTTTAGTGCGTGTATGAAAATCAATGATATACTTTTACCTTAAAATTGTCGAAATATACAAAATATGCATATTATACTTTTAATTAATTTTGATTTTCTTTTAAACTTGGCATCGTACAATTCGAATTTCTAGCTTGATACGCTATACATTGAGAACATAATATAGAACAATATACAACATTTGTGCTCTTATAATAACTTATTACTAATTATTAATAATTTTAAAATTTATATGTTTGTATTTGAAAATTAGAAATAAACGTAGGTAATATAGATACCTATTATATTATAAAACTAAAAACTCTATCATCTTTTAAATTATTTCGGTGTCAAGATTATTTAATTCATCTACAACATTAATACGGCGTATCAAAATAATTTTGGTACGAATCTTTTCATAAATATAATCGTAAACTGGCTTTAACTTTTAAAATATTGTAATTATTATATTTGTTATTAATATTCGGGAAATATGTGGATAATGCTCATATTGCTAGTGATATATTGATACAATTAGGTATGTAATTATTAAAATTGTTTCTGTTTCTCTACTTAGAAATGTTACATTAGGGAACTAAAAAAAAATGATAAAAGAATAAACCTATTAAAAAGAATATTCCTCAATGTATTTTATAACTATCTCATTAGCGTATTATATTGTTTGATGCGTTTAAATGTCTTAAAATTATTAAAAAAAAACTCGTGACTTATTTCTTAAGGACACTTCATATTCTCTATACTATAAAAAAATATATGTATATAATGTACATAGATTATAGATGACTTTAAATCAAATTTAATTTGAATTTTGGACACACATAAATGTTATATTTCCATAATATGTTTACTGTTTATGCAGCAAATATTATTTTAATTAATTAGTTAAAATAATATTTAAATATCATGGAAAAAATATC